>JBAGKO010000008.1:5378795-5393224 GCA_037177275.1 Acacia concinna
AGAAAATTTGAAAATGAATTAAGCATTTTATTTTCTTATTTTGAAAATTGGATGTTGGAGTTCACAAATATATCAACGTTTTTTTTTAATTTGCTTTATTATCTTTGATATGCCAAAATAGTTTTAATGATACCGTTTGTGTGCAAGAAACGTTCAAAAACTTATATGCCATACAATGGGTTATATAATATCTTTAATGATTCCATTTGATATGGCATAAGTGTTATCCAACGTTCAAAAACTGTCAAGTTATTGCTTTTAATTACTACATTTAAAAGTCTTAGATTCAATTATATTTAAGGGGGTCATGTGCTCATGGTACACTAAGTGATGGCCTATATAAGGTGCTTTGAGTTAGAGGTTCAAGCTATATAACTTGCTCTTGAACTCTCAAGCCTTTTCCTCCTCTGGCATATTTTTATAGTTACTGAGTTATGCTATATTCCATAGTTCTGTTTACCCTATTTTTATAGGAATGATTTATTTAATCCTAGGGAGTGCCGCAACTTTTTTTGCCGGTAGTTGCGAAATAGCTCTTAAGGATAGCGTCCTTAGATATGACTCCGATCAATTTTTATTTGCAGGTATTACTATTACTGATTGGACTTGCACATGACTAGGAAGAGCTAGAAGGTCTACCAAGTTGCGTGACGATTCAGAAGCTACCGTCAACACCATCTATACAATCTCAAACAATGAGTGGAAAACCGTATAAGAAACTGTGCAGAAAAAGTGAACTTCTGAAATGGTGACCATTTAAAGTATATCTTGAAATTAAGTCGAGCGTGCTGATAGTATAGCTAGTTTTGTCGTATGTCTAATGAGTTTTTAATATGGCTAAAGCATATATAGAAGTATATACTTTTCATATGAGTTTTTAATATGTTGTGAGTATTAGATGTAGTTAAGTCAAAACTAAGTTCAGTTAGTGACTCACTTTTCTATTGTAACAAATTGTTGCTAGCTATAATCATATATCCGACTCACGTGTCCAGTGGTACTTGACTTCTGACTGTAATTGTGTGGCTATAAATGCATTGAGCCAATACATTTTATGTAAGAAAACTTCATTCAATAAAATCGTTTCAGTGAATAATCATTTCGTCTACTTTGTACTTCTCTCTTTCTCTCTTACTTTCCCTTCTTCACTTCTTACTTCTTCCACCATATATGTTGCTCTTCATCTTTGCCTTCAATGTTTCTCTGATCATTATTTTGTCTGAATGTTGAAATGGTATCAGAGCTTTTAGATTGGTCAATATGACAGAAACTTCAGGTTCCAGTCATCCTCGAATCGGAGATCTAAGTCACACCTCTGGCATTATGGCGTTCAATCACACAATCTCTGCAAAACTCAGTGAGAAAAATTTCCTACCATGGCGGCAACAAGTTCTGGCAGCTGTTCAGGTTCATGAACTGGAGAACTTTCTTCTTGGTGTGAACATACTTGCCAAAAGTGATGAATTAGGTATTTTATCTTAATCCTATCTTTGGTGGCTAAAACAAGATCAATTGCTTGTTTCTTGGCTTCTATCTACTGTATCTAAAGAAATGCACACTCGCCTTGTTGGTTATGATACTTCTCACTCTCTTTAGAGTCAGATTCTTGATTTTTTTGAGACACACACGCGAGCAAAAATTCAGTCGTTTAAAATAGAACTCCGTAACACAAAATAAGGTCCTACTCAGCTGTATCTGAATATTTGCTTCGTATTAAAGCTATTATTGATTGTCTTATCTCTATTGGTGAATCAATTTCTGTTCAAGAACATATTGATGTTATTTTAGAAGGCTTACCTGAAGAATATGATGTTACTGTCATGATTGTTATGGCATAGAAGCACAAGTTTACTGTGAGTGAGATTGAATCTTTACTCTTAGCTCAAGAAATTCATATTACAAAAATGTTGAAATCCTCATCAGTGGATCCTATTGCTATTAATCTAGTTACTAACTCTGAATCTAGCACTGGCTATTCTAGTAATGTGCCCTCTCAGCCTATACCTTCGACTCAACAACCATCGCCACCTATAAATTACAATCATCAGCCTTCTACAGTTTTCCATCGTGGTTTGTTCTTTCATGGTAGAGGTGGTGGTGGTCGATTTAGAGGTCGAGGCAGGAGGTCTAATATGTATTGTATTCATTGTTGTCGTACTGGTCACACTTATTCACACTGCTATTACAGAAATGATGTATCTGGTTCTGTTCCATCTTCTGTTTACACTAATCCTATGAGACCATACTCTTATCATGCTCCTCATCCCTCTGTGAATTATACTACAATTCCTCATCTGTCTCACATACCTATTCATGCTAATGTTCCTTCTGCTATTCCACTATATGTGCAACCCTCGCCTACACTTGGATACTACTATGATTACTCGTAGATTCCTGATTCTGGTGCAACTCATCATATCACACCTCATCAATATAACATGTCTCAATCTCAGCCACTGACTAATCTTGCTAATCAAGTGTTTGTTGGCAATGGATCAGGTGTGCAGATTTTACATAAGGGCTTAACTATCCTACCTTCTACTAATCCTTACTCTCTATTTCAGTTGAAGAGTATTTTTCATGTTCCACACATCATTAATAATCTAATGAGTGTTTCTAAACTAGTAAGGGATAATAATGTGTATTTTGAGTTCCATCCCTCTTGGTGTTGCATTAAATCACAGGTGAATCATCAGGTCCTACTCCAGGGATTCCTCAGAAGTGATGGTCTCTAATATTTTCCTAACCTGCGGCCACTACACATTCAGTCTTCTGGTTCGCTATCTCCAGCTGCTTCGGTTAAGTCCAAATTACTATTAGCTACAGCACATAAGTCTAGTAAAGCTGATGTACCTACTACTTCATGTATTGTTCCTGTTGAGTTAAATTCTAGTGCTTTAATTACTTCAAATACCTCTGATGTATTAGCCTTATGGCATTATAGGCTTGGGCATGCCTCTATGTCAGTTGTTAAAAGACTTGTTACTCAATGTAATTTTGCTAAAGAAGCTATCAATAATACAAGTTCATCATTTGTGTGTTCTTCTTGTTGTATTGGGAAACTTCACCGTTTTCCTTCCCCTCCCACTCATACTGAATATACCAAACCACTTCAGTTGCTTTATGCGAATCTGTGGGGTCCAGCTCACTGTCTTTCATCCTCTGGCTACTCTTATTACATTGCCTTTGTTGATGCCTATTCTAAATATATATGGCTTTATCCTCTCAAGACTAAATCTGCTGCATTGTCTACTTTCATTCATTTTAAAACAGTGATTGAAAATCAACTTGATTGCAAAATCAAAGCCATCCAAACTGATGGTGGTGGTGAGTTTAAGGCTTTTGATCAGTTTCTCACTTCTCATGGTATTCTACATCGTTATTCTTGTCCTCATACTCACACACAAATGGGATCTGTTGAGCGCAGACATAGACACATTGTTGATGTTGGTTTAACCGTGCTTACTCATGCTAACTTTCCTCTTAAATTCTGGGATGAAGCATTTCTCACTGCAGCATATCTTATCAATAGACTTCCATGTTCAGCTATTAATCATGAAGTCCCCTATAGCAGACTTTTTCATCAGGTTCCTGATTATAGATTTCTCAAAGTCTTTGGTTGTTCTTGTTTTCCATTACTCAGACACTATAATTCTCATAAACTTTCATTTCGCTCTATTGAATGTATCTTTCTTGGCTATAGTTCTAACCATAAGGGCTATAAGTGTCTTGATCAGTCTTCTGGTCGTATCTACGTTTCTAGAGATGTTACATTTCATGAGCAGTCGTTTCCCTTCTTCCACCAGTCTTCATCTTCTTCTATCTCACCTTTATAATATGGCACCCTTCCCTCTTCCTTCAATCCTTTAATTTCTACTGATGTTGCTTCTCTTTCCATCTCAGACCCTCTTCCCCTGTCCAATTCCTTTTCGCCTTTGCCCTCTACCTCTGTTTCTACCACCCTTGTCTCATCTCTTTCCCCTACTCCTGCTCCTTCTCCTATGCCTTCCCTTTCTAGTCACCCTATGTAAACCAGATCTAAATCTGGTATTTTCAAACCCAAACTTCTTACTATCTCTCCCATTCCCAAATCAGTGAAAACTACTCTTCAGGATCCTAATTGGTCTGCTGCTATGACTGCTGAATATAAAGCCCTTATTGATAATCTCACTTGGACACTTGTTCCTCCAGCTAACCGTTCTGTCATAGGTTGTAAATGGGTATGGCGTGTTAAAGAAAAACCATATGGAACTCTTGATAAGTATAAAGTCAGATTAGTTGCAAAAGGCTTTCATCAAACTTATGGTTTTGATTATACTAAGACATTCTCCCCTGTAGTTAAACCTGCTACTATTCGCACTGTTCTTACTATTGCTTTGTCAAAACAATGGAGTCTTTCCCAAATTGATGTAAACAATGCTTTTTTAAATGGTGTACTTGAGGAAGAGGTGTATATGCAACAACCTCCGGGTTTTGAGCTTGGCAATACTTCTTTAGTGTGTAAACTCAAAAAGGCTCTCTATGGTTTAAAACAGGCCCCTAGGGCTTGGTTTCATCGCTTATCTACTGCCCTACAGAAATATGGTTTTGCTCCTAGCAGATGTGATCCTTCTCTGTTTACATTGCATTCTGGTTCTACTGTTGTTTATGTTCTTGCCTATGTTGATGACATCATTATAACTGGTAACTCCTTGCCATTTATTAATGCTCTCAAAACTAAATTACATGCTGAGTTTGCTTTGAAAGATCTTGGTGAAATTAACTACTTTCTTGGCATTGAGGTGATTCACACTTCTTCTGGTAGTGTTACACTCTCTCAGCAAAAATATATTACTGAACTCCTTGGCAGAGCAGGTATGAAAAACTGCAATCCAGTTAAAACTCCCATGGTTTCCTCTCCTCCATTGTCTGTTGTTGGTTCAGCTCTTATGTCTGATCCTCATCACTATAGGTCTATTGTTGGTGCTCTACAGTATGCCACTATTATTAGACTTGATATTGCCTTCAGTGTCAATAAAGTCTGTCAGTACATGCATCTTCCTCTTGAATCTCACTGGCAAGCAGTCAAGCGCATTCTTCGTTACTTAAACGGCACTCTCACGTTTGGCTTAACATTTCACAAATCTGATTCTCTTAACCTTGTTGCTTTTCTGATGCCAATTGGCCTACAGACCCTAATGACAGGCGTTCTACATCTAGGAATTGCATTTTCTTTGGTGGCAATCTTATCTCTTAGAGTTCTAAGAAGCAACCCACAGTAGCTCGCTCCTCTACTGAAGCTGAATTTCGCAGCCTTGCTAATGTGGTTTCTGAAATTTTATGGCTTCAATCTCTTCTCACTGAGTTACGGGTGCAGCCCTCAGCTCAACCACTCGTCCTATGTGATAACTTAAGTGCTGTTCACTTAGCTCATAATCCGGTTCTGCATCACCGCACCAAACACATGGAATTAGATCTTTTCTTTGTTCGTGAGAAGGTTCTGTCCAAGCACCTTGAGGTTCTTCACATTCCTGCCATTGATCAAGTTACTAACACTCTGACTAAGCCTTTATCTGGTTCACTTTTCTGTACTTACAAAGATAAACTTAGTGTTTGGGTTGCTCCAACACCCTACCCCTAAGTTTAGGGGAGGATATTAGATGTAGTTAAGTCAAAACTAAATTCAGTTAGTGACACTTTTCTGTTGTAACAAATTGTTGCCAGCTGTAATCATATATCTGACTCACGTGTCCAGTAATACTTGACTCCTGACTGTAATTGTGTGGCTATAAATACATTGAGCCAATACATTTTATGTAAGAAAAACTTCATTCAATAAAATCATTTTCAGTGAATAGTCATTTCGTCTATTTCGTACTTCTCTCTTTCTCTCTTACTTTCCCTTCTTCACTTCTTGCTTCTTCCGCCATACATGTTGCTCTTCGTCTTGCCTTCAATGTTTCTCTAATCATTATTTTGTCTGAATGTTGAAAGTGGTTATCTAATTAAGGATGTCGTTAGAGTAGAACATAAAACATTACAGCGACAACAAAAATTGTCAAGGAGATGAAGGTTAGATACTTAGTGGTTGTTTGGATGATACAAAATAAGTGACTTTTGTGGCTTTTTTGACTTAGCTTTAATAAGCTAAGTACTTCCTCTGGTCCTAATTATAAGGACCTTTTGGAGAATCTTAAGAAAGTCTTAAGAAAGCAAATTATATTACTTAATTATATTATATATTCTGTGTTATTACATTATATTATAGTTTATAAGTTGCACAACATAATTTGAAGAAAAATGATAAATTTTAATTTCTTAAAGTAATATAATTAGTTTTTTTAGAATTTTCTTAGGATTTTCCAACATAGTCAACGGCCTTTATAATTAGGATCGGGGAGAGTATATAAAAGAAGACTTTATTCAAAGGGGGTCAAATTTTTTCCACTCAATTTAACCATGCATCATTATAACAAGTAAAATGTAATCTTTGGTTGAGATGTGAATAATGAATGAATATGAATAATACAATGATGAATTGTATAGGCATTCATGCACGCATGGCAAGCCGCATGCAAATCAAAGGAGCAAGCAAGGTTTGTGGTGCCAAAAGGGAAATTCTTGGTGTCAAGCATGTTCTTTGCGGGGCCATGCTTGACCCCTCGCCCTATCACTATTCAGGTGGAAGGCACCATTCTGGCTTCCACTGATCCTTCTGATTATGTCAACGCCGATTGGCTCATCTTCCAAGACCTCTCTGGCTTTAAACTCACCGGCGGTGGCACTTTTGACGCCCGGGGCAAGTCCATGTGGCCTCACTCCTTCGATTGTGACTACAGGCCTTTCACTGGCTGCGTCAGGCTCCCCAGTGTAAGTTTCTCTATCTTACTTCTTATAGTTTTATAAGAAACTTTTAAATGTCTTCTCTTACCACAACAGGCACATGCATAAAATTTGAGATCTCATATGATATCATGGATTCAAATGTAAAAACAAAATGGGGATCATTTTTGTGTCCATCTGCCTCCTTGATTCAACAAATTAAGGTTGTCTTTGGGTCAAAGGTTCTTGTCCTATCCAAATGCACACTAAGCAAATATACTTTGTTCACATCTATAGAGGACTACAGCAGAAATTTAGGAGATAAACCTAACCCCACCTCATTAAGTTCTAGTTTGTAAAGTGACTTCCAAGTGAAATGAGAAGAGATAAACACAAAATTATAGGCTCGTCTCCTAAAGTGACTGTAGGTGAAATAATGAAGGATATAGAGATGTTTTTTTTTTTTTAAAAAAAACCCTCTTTTTGTGGGATATGCATGTCAAAAGTGTGGCTCACTTTTTGCGCCTATCTTTATCTTTCTCATTTTACATGAGGGCATGTCCGATTTATAATATATTAAAGAATCAAAATAGGGAGATAAAAACATAAAAAATATGGATAGCATGATTACGTGCTTGTTTGAAATAACTTATTTAAGGTTTTTTTTCGTACTTTGTACATAAGATCTTATATAGCCTAAATAAGTCATACCAAACAAGCCCGTAATAAGTTTGATCTTTTTATTAATTACTTAACCTAAAATCACTTCAAAGCATCTAATTTAAAAACGGATGAGGCAAGTTAATTACTTGAAGGTGCATCAATATTAGTTCTAGTGAATGTAATTAAAGAGAGAGAATCTGATATCTAATGTACGAATATTTGTGATTTGAACTATGTGAATATATTTCCATATCCTCATCACTTCAATGAACTAAGGTTGTTTTCAAGTCAATTTTTAAATCTGAACGATCAAGATCCGTTGAGTTGGGGCCGCCCGTCGTTTTAACGAGCTCCCAAACCGGATTCACATGTAGGGTATAGAGAGAGAGAGAGAGTCAGATATCTAATGTACGTATGTGTGATTTGAGCTATATATGTGTAGACGTTTCAATTCAATACGGTGAAGGATGGAGTTATAGAGAACATAACATTGGCAAATGCGATGGGATTGGATGTGTACTTGATGAGATCGAAGAACATCAAATTAAAGTCAGTGAAAGTCACTGCACCTTCTGATAGCCCCAACAATGAAAACATTCGAATTGAGGATTGCAGCAAAATTGTCGTCTCTCAAACCACAATCCAACATGGCAAGGACTGTGCTTCTCTCGTCAAACAAGCCAACTTTGCTCCTCTCACCAGATCCAAATGTACCCTTTAATCAATTATATACTGCAGCCTCTAATATAAATATAAATATAAATATATATATATATATATTATTGTCTCCTCTAATTAATGTCCTTACAGAGTAACCAAATTGTTGTTATGCTTACACATTAATTGTTACTCGCCTAATTAATTCATCAAGGAGCCACTTAGTGAATTATATTGTCGTCTCCTTCTATGTATTTTTTTTGTTCATAACTCACGCGTTCATTATATTCCCTCCTCCATTTAGTTTCTTTACACTGTGTTTGGCCAGACGGAGAGGAAAGGAAGAGGGGAGAAATTTTATTGGGGGGGGGGGGATTTTAATCATCCTTTTTGGATTGACGGGAGGCATAAGAGAGGGGAGTTGAGAAATTTTGATGGTACCTTATTTAGCTTGGGAGGGAAGCAAATAAGAAATTAACTATTTTACTTTATAATATTAATTGAATTTTTATTGTTGTTTTTTATTAGTATATAAATATATATAGTATAATTGACATGATATTGGGATTAATATCATTAGATATCAGGATTAGATTTGAATTGGATATTTTATTAGGATTTAGATATTTAAGGTTTCAAATTAATATTTAAAGGGTTAAAGGCCATTTTTGTTTTGGAATTATTGACTGGGCCCGGAAGTTTTTTGAAAAGCAAATTTGCTCGGACCGTTATCTTAATTAAGTTCAACCATTAGGTGCAATTTTATCCTGGTGAATTTGTTACTGTTTGAAAACTTCTAGAGTAGAATTGCTCGAGTGAAAATTTCGGGGGGTAAATTTGCACCTTAACAAAAATGACATGGACGATACTATAGTCAACTAACGGTCAATCTTAACTAGTATAATAGTCGAGGCAAAATTGTTTCAAATTTGATACTTCTAGAGCAAATGTATTTGCTAAAAAACTTCTAAGACAAAATTAATTTTAAGTAAATACTTCGAGGGCAAAAATGGCCTTTAACCCATATTTAAATGATACCACATCAAAATTGTAGAGGAGTAGACAATCTTTTAGCCAAATAAAAAACAACTTTTGAGAGAAGATATATTTTTTTAGGATTCTAAAATAAGTTTTTTAAAAGAATGAACCAAAATATAGTAAATATTGTTAAAAAAAAATAGTAAAGATTAAAATACTGAAAACTATGTAGGGAAAAAGAAGGTAAAGAAACCGAGAGGGTTTATCATGTTTAATTAGAAGTATTAAAAAATAAAGAAGAGTAGGAGAATGCTCACTTAAAAACAAATTGTTTTATCCAAATAAGGGAAGAGGAGCATTTCCCCTCCCTTCCTTAAATTTTTAAGGCAAACAAGGGGACATGTGTGATTCTTCCCCAAGCCTCACCCTTCCCCTCCAAAAATCCCGTATCAAACATATATAGCTTTTTAAAATGTTGGTTAGAGACTATAAAGATGTTCACTTAAGTCGAAGAGAGAATGTGTGTTAATTGTATACATTAATATTGGTAATATGAGTAATTAAACGAAGTTAAAATGGAAAATCAACAAAAAGGTTTTGAGATAACGCCTAAAAGTTTCTTATAAATAGAAATAAGTCACTGGTGTCATTTAAGAATAGAGGGAGTATCTATTAAGGGTTAAAACTCATAACCTCACATTTAAGATATACTTAAAGAATAAACTTTTGGTGTCATTAGGTTACAATATCCTAAAATATCATCTCCAATCTCCCATTTCTTTATATATATACCAATGGTCCGCAAAAAGATTAAAGCTCAATAATGCAAGTGAGGCCGTCATAACAAGTGGGGGGAAAAGGAAACAATCAGGATGATTTTAATTAATAATACAATATTAGAAGGAAAAAAAAATCCTAATAAAATATTGGACTCGCAGCAAAAGATGACAGCGGAAGAAGAGATTGTGGGGGCTGCGGTTCCCTGTTAAAAAAAAAAAAGATTGTGTTAATTAGGAACACGAATAATTTTTCTAAAATTTAGCAGTGTTCTAAATATTGAAAAACATATAGTGAGAAAGCTATGTGAAATAGGAAAACATTACGAGACTATTTGGGCATTAGAAAGGATGAGAATGATGGAATGGGAACGAAAGGAATCAAAACAAAAATAAAATGTCTAAATTTTGGAGAGATATAGATCAGCAATGTTTATGAGTAAGGGAGGAGTGGTAATATAGCTAGATATGCTTCATGAGGGTTTTTGGAGGGAATAAGATTGGGTTTTCCTATGAAAGGATGATATTTGCACATGATTTCATAAGTGATGTTCAAATAAAAAGGGCGGTATAATGTATCGAGGCTGCTTCCGAATCACAGCAACCATGTTGCTACCCGAACCTTTTATAAGTGATATCAAATATGCTTAATATGTATCATACTCTTCTACATAAAACACTTTCTAACTTATTTCACACACATTAAAGAAAACTTTAAATTCATTAACTTAGACTTAAAAGTCAACAATTTTTCAATTTTACCTCTATTTTACCACACTTTTCAAAAAAATAACAATCTACATAATAATAAATGAAGGGTGACACGCCTTGTAATTGTAACAAAAAAATTACACTTTCACTACCTTATAAATATGATCAAATGAGTATATTCAATTTATTCGACAATATGTTTCATTGTATTTTCCAAAACTATCTGGTTTTACACGTTTTGAATGGTTAATAGTTGAAGGATTTCATGCTCTAATCACGTATACGGAAGATGCACCGGAGAGGGGAAGGAAGAGATGCCCAGAGAGAGAACTTTTATTTTTCTTTTACTGTAAAAATGTAAAAGACGTATATCAAAACTCAAAATCATCCCTTATATAACATAGGGATTTTATTTGAATTTTGAATTTGAATTTTAAATAATATATTAAAAATTCTTCTCTTGCACCCATATATTTTGCATATTTATATATTAGTCCCTAATTCATCAAGGGTGAACTAGGTATATTCCAACATTTCCCACTCACACTTGGTGGATCAGATGTTATGGGTCAATTCTCTTTCTTTTCCATCCTTCTTTCATACTAGGTGCTCTGCCGTAACGGCGTGGGCATGACGTCTCCATTTGGGTGTTTTGTACTAGGAATCCCCTTTTATAGGAATCAGCATAAGAACAACCCTATAGTACAACTCGATCATATAAATATAATGCCTCAGATATCCTATATTTAACCCATATACACTTTCCTTGTGGCTAATCTAATCCCTCTTGAGCCAAGATAAAACTCAGACTGCCTTTCCCATATGCATAGTGTCTACTCTTATAAAATTTCCAAAAGTAACATTATAAGGGATCGGTCTCAGACACAAGCATAAATTGTGTATATTCTGCGTAATCATTCTTTCACCCAAATAGCATTTCAATATGAATCAACCACTTTCCTAACATAATACCTTTAAATCGTATATATCATGATTTTAGGAAAAAATGCTAAAGTAGCAGACGTTGAAACATATCTCCATGATATTGTCAAAGTCAAAGGACATCTTTGAAAGGATTAACCTTTCTAGGACTCACACAACAATGAAGTAGGGATCTATTCAATTGTTTTCCATTTGCCGCTCTCTAACACATGCAGTATGAATCGCATGCTACGGTGTTACTCTTATACTTTAAGAGTGTATGTCAATTTAATCTTATCATTAACACCATAAGACTTAAGTTTAGACACACAATATCTAAACCCAAATTCCTCATCTTTACTCTCATTATATGATGTCAATTTGAAGAATTTGTTGTCTGGTTAAAGGCATCATGGATGTGGGATTCCATGATTCGATACATATTAATAATTACAGGTCTCATCTCAACTTACTGCACTGTTAAGTTAAAGCGACATTTAGTTTGTATTTCTTCTCTACCATATCAGTATTATAACTGTTTTGCTGGTGAACACAATTGTCTCATCTTTGCATACTTCTCCTGAGTGCCAAATGCGGTCGCTTGTGTGAAAAAGCCAACCTCATTAACCTGTACGACACACTTGAAATTGTATACTTTTACATACACATGTAAGTCCATAATGAAGTATCCACACTTCATTTCCTATGCATGACAAAGGACTAATCATGCTTTTCATGCATTTCCTTGGTTATATGCTTATTTTAGGGACTTTACATAGGAATGTGTTGTTCAACAACAAATTTATGTGCTATAATATCTCTAACAACATCACATCTTTCATATCTAGTATTGGTATGATACTTAGGATCTTTTTCTCATATAATGACTACATTGTTCTCACAATACATTAACAATGGATTTGAATTCTTATTTTCAAATCATAAATGTTTCTCCAAACATTATCAGTCATATATCAATTTGTACTAACATAGTCCATAATTAAAACACACATAATCATTATGTACCCTAAAGTATCTCAAAGACTTTTGTGGATTCATTCCAAGTCTCTCACAATGGTTAGACTAGCAGCAACTTAAACGTCTTACCACAAAATATATATTTGGTCTTATACACATCATTGTGTATGTTATATTACCAACAACATTTGAATGGAAATTTCTTTCCATATTCTATGTTGATTTAGCTTAGGGACATATATCAAGACTCAAATTCTCATTCCCAAAGTCACTGGGGTATTTTTGAAATTGTATTCACTCATAGAGAATCACTTAAGAAGTTTTTAAATATAATTCTCTCGTGAAAGAGATTATTCTCCTTAAGTTATTTCATTGGATCTTAAATCTAAGAATGCCTATTTATTTACCCATGTATTTTCAAACTTTATGAGTATCATTCTTTAGTAGGCACTTCAAACTATCTCTGGTCAACAATATATCATTTATTTAAATTGGTAATATCAATAAAACGATATTGACACTGACTTTCTTCAATCATTTGATAAAAAATGCATTAGGTCATCACTCTTATGAAAACTTATGCATTATTGTCTGGATGATTGCTTCAATCCATTAAAGGATCTACGCATAAACACATATTGTTAACACCCTGTGAAATCTCAAATTTCACTTTAAATGAAATCTAAAAGTCAATGCAAATAGACTTATTTACCAGATTACATATTAAAGGTGTAGGTTTTGTCCAAAGAGTTAATTGTTGCCAGAATAAGTATGATTCGAGCATATAACAAGTGGAATGAATGCCATCTTGCTATGCTTACCCCTTAGCAACTAAACGAGTCTTGTTTTTACTAATTGATCTATCATACTTCTCTTTAGTATTGAAGTAGATCAATTAATTCTCAAACATGTTTCTTCTAAATAAATCATGTATGTTTCCAATGTTTTCTTCCATCTTGCCTTAAGATAATTTTATAAGGCCTTTAGTATAGAATTTGACTAATCATCATCAACTGCTAGTTTATTCTATATTGTTTCATCTCTTTGCCTTATAAAGAGATACATAGTAATTAGTTTATCCCTTGTTTGGAAACTAATTTAAGACAAATATGGTACCTTTTTAATTCTTGTTGGTCATAATTCTATCTTCACTTAAGAAAAATGTGAAGATTTAATCCTAATAAGCTATGACTTACAATCACAATGGAAATTTGCAGCTGACCTATATGATCTACTAGCAACTTTTGTAATGCTCACCTTACTCTTAAGGTCTGTGAAAAAATAGACTAGATTCATGTTTTGACCAAACTTATTAGTATGTAGGAGTCTCTATCTTTGAGAGCGTATGATTAATGTACACACTTGATGAAACCAAGCAAATGCACCAATCCACCCAAAGTAGACTTAATATTACTCTCCCACTAGCGTTTGGTGGGGTAGTATGAGTCATTTTGTACTTAACCATGTTTTATGGCATCTTATTATGTCTTTCAACAACTCCATCTTAAAGTGGAATGATTCAGATAGTTAACAATCTTAATTATCTTTCATTTGTCACATAGCTTTTAATAATTCATAACTCAATTAGAATGCAGTATCTCAAAAACTCCTCTTTATTGACTTTATTTGAATTCACATTTTATTCATTTGTAGTTTAAAATACTTTAAGTTTTAGACTCATGTGAAAACAGATAAAATGATTATTTCGTGAATAACCTCCTAATCCAATATTAGAAAATATTGAGTTATGTGTCTTGCCCTCATGTATAGTACCATGTTTATCATAATTGAATAATTACAAAGAAAACACAATCGTTGTCCCTTTATTGTAAATATTTTTTCATTGCTTTGTCTGCTAGACTCACAAAAGGACATTTCCATAATGAAAATTAGACATAGCAATCCTCATTATGCTAGTCTTGGTAGTAATCCTTATTCTATCTA
>JBAGKO010000008.1:5393324-5408479 GCA_037177275.1 Acacia concinna
CGATTAGGGATTTTTGTCCTATTAGCTTGTGTAATGTCATGTATAAAGTAATTACGAAGATGTTAGCTACAAGGATGAAGCGAATAATGAATTTACTAATTGCCCCTAATCAATGCAGCTTTGTACCAGGAAGACAAAGCTCGGATAACATCATAGTAGTACAAGAGATAGTTCACTCAATGAGAAATATGAAGCAAAAGAAAGGGTTTATGGCTATAAAAATTAATCTTGAGAAGGCTTACGATCGGGTCTGACGGGATTTTGTTCGTAGTTGTTTATAAGATCTAGGTCTTCCATCAAGTGTTATTGAATTAATTATGAGCTGTCTCAACTCTATTGTGATGCAGGTTTTATGGAATGGTGACCCTGGCCCTTCTTTTACTCCGTCCCGTGGTGTAAGACAAGGCGATCCAACATCTCCATACTTATTTGTCTTGATAATGGAGAAACTTGCTCATTTGATTCAAAGTGAAGTCCGTTCTGGAGGTTAGATTCCTTTTCGGTTGAAAAGGAATAGTACTGCAATATCTCATATGTTTTTTGAAAATAACCTAATTTTATTTGCTGAAGCGTTACTTGATCAAGTGGCAATTATAAAGGCGTGTATGGATGATTTTTGTACAGCTTCTGGTGCTAAGGTGAATGATGCTAAATCACATATTTTTTTCTCCAATAATGTATGTCATAGTCGATAAGAGGAAATTAGTACTTTTATGGGGTATGCTCCCACATCAAACCTTGGTAAGTATTTGGGCATACCTATTCATCATAAAAGTGTGTCTAATAGTACTTATTAATATGTACTTCAAAAAATGGACGATCGTTTGAAAGGATGGAAAGCAAACTCTTTGTCTATGGCTGCTCGTCATATATTGGTTTCCTCAGTGGTGTCAGCTATCCCATATTATGCTATGCAATCAACATGGTTACTTGAGTCCACATGTGTAGAAATTGACAAGCAGTGCAGAAGTTTTCTATGGGGTAATATTGGAACAAACAAGAAACCTCACCTGGTAGCATGGGATGAGGTATGTAAGCTAAAGAAAGCAGGTGGACTAGGTTTACGACATGCTCGCAAGCAAAATGAAGCATTTATGATGAAGTTGGGGTGGGGTGTGATTAAGAGGAGGGATGCATTGTGGGTTAAATTTATGAGGGAGAAATATTGATGTGGGGATGATATAATGCCAGTTATTCAGAGTAATACATTTGGATCTCAAGCTTGGAAAGGAATTAGGAGTGTGTGGGACAAGGTGATCAATGGTATGGGTTGGAGGTTAGGAAATGGGCAAAGGGTGAAGTTTTGGGAAGATTAGTGGCTACCGTATCATTATGAGCTTCGAATGTACTGTGTTAGAGAGTTACTTGTGGAGCTTTAGGATGACAAGTGTGTGATTACATTACAGCTTCGGGAGGATGTCCTTGGTATAAATTTGCCAATTTTTCGCCTCCTACGGTTCTTAATGGAATCATGTGAATCTCAATGCAAAATCATACTGGTGATTACCCAATTTGGTAGGCTTCACATAGTGGGAACTTCACGATAAAGTCTGCATATGGGTTGCTTTGTGGAGACTCTAATAATTCATTTAGGGGTTTATAGACGAAAATATGGAAATTAGTGGCTCCATAGAGTTGCAAGAATTTTTTGTTGATAGCTGCTAGAGGAAGACTTATAACTAATTCAATGAGAATGATTAGAAGTTTGTAAGGGTATTCTGATTGCTACTCCTGTGCAGGGATATGTGAAGACCTGATGCATGTTTTACATTATTGTAATATAGCTAAGTTTTGTTGTGAAAAATTCTGCCACCTCAATATATTGAGACTTAGCATGTGTGATGTACGTGCTTGGATTTTGTGGAATCTTAGTTGCACACTGGATTTTCAAGGAGTGAAGTGGACTGTGTGGTTTGCTATCTTATCTAGACAACTATGGTTGAATCGAAATTCAGTTGTGTTTAATGGAGAGGCGGTTGGAGTCAATCAAATCCTTGCCCGCATTCAAGCTCAAACTCGGTGGTCGAATTGGCAGCTAGAGAATATATTGAGAAAGGTTGTTCACTTCAATGGCGCCCACTACATGTTGGTTGGATAAAAGTTAATGCAGGTGGGGCCTTTAATGAAGCTAGAAAGCTAGTAGGTTGTAGTGGGGTTATAAGGGATTAGGAGGGTGAAGTATTTTGCGGTTTTCTTTTGAGATTAGGGACGAGAGATTCCCTTCATGCAGAACTTTAGGCAATCTTGATAGGTTTAAAGATGGCATGGGATTCTAACTTCCGGAAAGTAGTGGTAGAATTGGATTGTTGGGAAGCGGTGCAATGGATTACAAAAGGATGAGAAGATCATCATAGAGAAGTGGATTTGCTAACGGAAATTAAGCAAATTTTGAATAGAAGTTGGGAGGTATTGGTGGAGTGATGCAGGTGTGAGTTGAACAATGTTGGTGATTCTCTTGCGAAGGCTTCTTTAAATGTTGTTGAGGATTTTATATGTTTTCAAGAGCCTCCTTAGTTTTTATATGATCTACTAAAGGCTGATGTTATGATGTAGTTTTTTTTAGCTTGTGTTTATTCATAAAAAAAAAAGATTTAGAGAAGTTAAAATATTTGTTAATTTTCTTTCTTTTTTTCTTTTTTAAAAAATGAACTGTTCCAATCTGATCGATTAAAGCGTTCTAAAAACAAGATGTGCACCTTAAATTCCTAAAAGATGTGCATGAGATTCGCTATATCTAGATATATATTGTGGAATAAAAAATAGCCCTCAATAATGTAGGGGAGGCTATATATATACGGAGCCTAAATTTAAGGGACGAAGTAAGTACGTATACATAGATAGCATCATTAATTGAGGTAAACAAAATAAGAAAACCGGCATCGTTAATTTCAGTGATTCATAAGCTTCAAGAAAAAAATAGAATCAGAAATTAATTAAACAACCAATTTTTGGTGTGGGAATCACAAATATAGCCATGTGAAGCTATAAAAATAAGACGTAAAGAAAGAGGAATCATTTTTGCAACTTTTGTGATCTCTTGCCTCCTAGGAGGCCTTGAATTTGAAAAAAAGAAAGAAAGAAAGAAAAAAATTCAAGGAGCTCGAGGCACAATAATGGCCATTACAGGGTTAGTTATTTCTGTTCAGAATATAATTCTGATGGGTTTTATGGTGCTGTCATTATTATTATTATCATTAAGTGATTCTGTGGATGCAAAAATAAGAAGGCGGCCAATTTCTGGGCCAGATATGTTCATTGGTAAGAATTTAGCTGTTGATAGACTTCTTCCAGGTGAAAAAATCATCAACGTCTTGAACTTTAAAGCCAAACCAGATGGCGTCACTGATTGCACCCAGGTTTTAATTTGCTTTATCTTATATCTTGGTAATTAATCCTACTTTTAGTTTGTTAATAACATAAATTTAATTCTGTGGTCATAGGATGAGATTTACAAGTGATAAATTCTTGTATGAACTTGGTTTCGCGTCATCTGTGATCTAATCAATTAAAATACAACAATTTAATAAATGATTTGATGCCTCCTGAATATTAGTTGGCATTTAATAAAATAAAAAAAATTTCATAAGATTAACCTTTTCATTAATTGTGAAATCTTATTTCACATATTCATTTATATATTTTTTAAAAAATAAAAACACGATAATTACAAACAACCAATTAGAATTAATGTTCACTAAATTATTGCATTTGAATTGGTTAGACTATAAATGATGTGGCGAATTAGGTTCACACAAAAATTTCTCTAAATGCATTGATATAACAAGAAACACGAGCATAAAGGCAAGTGATATGCATAAATGTATAGCTAGCCCAAATACATATTTTTCTGTTTTCTCATTGTAATATGTATCAACATGCCCATATAATGGGTATTGTACCTCAAAGATGTTTTGTTTTAATAATTGTTTTGCCCCTTCTGCTTGAGGTCTAATATGGTATTAGAGACTTTGGCCTTTGTAAGTCATGAGTCTCCCACTATAACATTGTTTGGAATGGCAATTAGAGCCTTCAAAAACAATTTTTCAATTGTGATTTATGAGATACTTCTTCCGTTTCTATTTATAAGACTCTATTGACTTTTTTGAAAAATTCTAAAAAAATTAATTACATTACTTTAAGACATTAAAATTTATCATTTTTTTAAAATTATGTTATTTGACTTATGAACTACTATATAATATAATAAAACACAACATATAATATTATTAAGTAATGTAATTAACTTTCTTAAAATTTTTTTAGGATTCTCCAAAAAAGTCAATAGAGTCTTATAAATAGAAACAGAGGTAGTATAAGGTAAGGATGTGAAACAATTTGCCGCCAATTATTGTGCGAATGTGCTCATAATAAACCGCTCCAACCTCCAAGCAAGCCTTATATATATTGGGATTCCTATACATGGCTATATATATTTGTGCTTATAGGAGCCAGTTGTGCCCCTGCTACATACCCCTCAATTTTGAGGCCTTTCTCAAATATTTTCTCAATTCTTTTAATCATTAGATTTTACGTGAAATGTGTGACATTTTTATATTTTATAGGGGAAAATGGAGTTGTTTCCAATTGTTTGCGATCTTGTAAACATCCTTTCTCAATAATCTTAGGCTAAAGTGCTTTACCTTCAGTTGCAAGTTAATTACCTGTCTTAAAAAGGGGAGGGTTACTACCGTATATGTTTGATTGTGTTGTGTTGTTGTGTGTGCAGGCATTCATGACAGCATGGAGAACTGTGTGTAACTCGCCGGAACAAGCGAGGCTTTATGTTCCGCCGGGGAAATACTATGTTTCTTCCATGTTCTTTGCAGGGCCATGCAAGTCACCGCATGCCATCACTATCAGAGTTGATGGCACCATTCTGGCTTCCACTGACCCTTCTGAATATGTCAACGGCGAATGGCTCGTCTTCACCGACCTCAAAGGTATCAAACTCATCGGCTCCGGCACTTTTGATGGCCAAGGTAAAGACATGTGGGCTGCTAACGTCAATTGCGAAAATGACCCTTCCCCTCAGTGCCAAAGACTCCCCAGTGTAAGTTTCTATATTTTGGATTCCAGTATGTGATTTTCTGACTTAGGACCTCTAAAATGAGTGACATTGATGCTTCACGGTGATCCAATGATGCAATTTTTAAGATTCACCATTTCATCATTAGAAGATATAAAAATGTCACACGTGGGTTGATTTTTTTAATGGAATGAGCTATAGTTCCTCACAATTAGCAAATCCAAGTTTGAATCTCCTTTACGAGAGATATCTACATTTAGTGCTTTATAGTCCTTCAAACAAAATCGTCTTATCCCCTCCGTTCTTAATATAATCATGCCATATTTATTAATTTGATTATATTAAAAAAGTTAGTTGACATGTATTTTTTAAAAAACCTAATCATATTTATTAATTTTCTCATTCCCTCTTCTCTTTGATTATTATTGAGAGAGTAACAATAGGGGTAAATTAGAGAAAAATTGATTAATATAAAAACTATGTTTTATATTTAGAATCGATAGTAACTCTCTAAATATATCTTATATTAAGGATGTACTACAAAATTGAAATCAAAATATCACACATTTGGGAGGTTAGATTAATATTGGAAGGAGGCACCTTATTGGGCCCAAACGTCAACCTATCATTTTGTGTGTATATATATATCCAACAAGCTGAACTTGAAAACTTATATTGTCTAGTGTACTGATTTGGGGCTTGTTTTTGTGTGGAAATTGAAGAGTATTCAATTCAACAATGTAACAGATGGATTGATACAAGGCATATCATCAGTGAATGCAATGGGGTTTCACTTCTTCATCACAAATTCTGCCAACATCAGACTACGAAGACTTAGAATCAGTGCCCCTGATGAGAGCCCTAATACAGATGGCATTCACCTCAGCCATTCCATCAACGTCAAAATCTCCAAATGTACCATTCGAACTGGAGATGATTGTGTCTCCATGATCCAGGGGGTCAACAATGTCACCATTAACAGAGTCACGTGTGGCCCCGGTCACGGTTTCAGGTACGTGCCTATTACCTAACCCCACGACTTTGTACCTATTATCTGTAAGATAAGATCTCGTTCGTTCGTAGTGCAATTAATATAAGATCTCGTAGTGTTGGATTTGACTGGGGTGTGTGTGTGTGACAGCATTGGAAGCCTTGGGAAATATGTTGATGAGATTGAGGTGAGGAACATTCGTGTGCTGAATTGCACAATGGTAGGCACAAGCAATGGACTCAGAATAAAAACATGGCCAGATAGGTATCCAGGTGCAGCATCCCAGATAAAGTTCAGCGGCATTGTTATGAACAACGTTAAAAATCCCATCGTCATTGACCAAGAATATGAGTGTCAACCTGCAAAATGCAACAAGAAGGTAAATGTGCAAATATATATATTCATATCATTTTTCCACCTTTATTTAAAATGCATTCATTTTTATATATATAGCGTAAATGTGCAAAAATATAAATGAAGTTTTATCCAATGTGTGAGGAACATCATATACTTAACTTTTTAAAGATGTAAAAATACGTATAAACATTTACAGATGAGGGTAAAAATGTCAGCCCTTATTAAATTTAGTATAACACAATCATTCATATGTAGCATTGTTATGTTATATTAAACGATGCCATTATTTTTGCTTCTATTTGTAAATATTCGTGGGTGTTTTTGCATTTCTGAAAAGTATATGATGCTGGAAATGTTTTTAATTAGTAAAAGTTCATAAGTGTTCTTACACACTTGTATATATGCAAATCAATGTTGGACTACTGTTGTGCAGCCGTCACTTGTGAAGTTAAGTGGGATTGAATTTTCGAACGTGAGAGGAACAACACCTTCAGAAATTCCAGTGGACTTACGTTGTAGTCGTAACTATCCATGCGACCAGGTTCTACTCAGCAACATTAACCTCAGGACACTAAAACCAACCGCTCCTATCTCCAGATGTGTCAATGCCAAGCCTTTCTATCTTGGCTTCCAATCTCCACCGCCATGCTCGGCATGAACCTCAAGACAAGACTTTATTTGATCTTGATCCAACAGTGTGTCTCAATCTTATAAATATATGATGTAATACCCCTCTCATTCTATTTATAGGGTAGAGAGAGTAACAATTTTTTGATCCTATATATACGAGGGAGGGAGGGAGAGAGAGAGATTTTTCACTTGGATGTACAATTTTACCCTTGATTAATTATTGTATTGGCTTTATCCTTTTGTCATATAATGTATATTAAATAAGGGTAAAATTAAAAATTTGTTGGATTTAAAGACAGAGTTAATAAATTTAAAGTTTTTCTTGGCATGTAAAACATACTTGAAATGAATTATAAATAAGAGCAATGGATTATATGATTATTATCTAAATCTGATTTAATAAAGGGTTTTTTCCTTCAAGGTTTAAAAGCATAAAGGGTTTCTATTTCTTCAAATAAATATGCTTCTCAATATTCCAACTTGTGTAATCATCTTTTTGAGGTTAAAAATCAGTTGCTACCTCAGCCAAAGCTTTTATGAGTGGATCCAATAGGTTTTTGGTTCAAAATGGATCCAATAGTTGAATGAAGTGGAAGAAGGAAGACTCTTATTGTAAGAGTAGTCCAATAGTTAATGGGCCAGGTCAAAGATTTGGCCCAGTTCTTCTAGATTGTCCGTGTGTAATTTATTACATTCTTTTTTCTTTATAATTTGCTGGCAGCCTGTCATGGCTCTTTGCCTCTTTTTTTTTTTTTTGGCCTGTCTTTGCCTCTTGAGTCTTTACACAAACTGTGATTATAGCAGGAATCGTAACGTTACTACTGAGCTACTTATTGAAAACGTTCAGACTACGAGTGTGAGATTTTTTAGGGGAATTAATGTTTGATTTATGGAAATGACTCCGGCAACAAAAAAAAAAAAGAAAAGAAAACCGTTTATGGAAATGACAAATACTACTTTCGTTTCTCTATCTTTTGCTTTTTTGTCAGAAGAAAGCAGGAAGGAAAGTTTTTGGCATTGTTTAGAAGTTTTTGGCATTGGCCAACAAGGGTACCAATTATATTGCGAGCCAATAAAATACATAGTTTTCATACAGGAAAGTTAAGCAACTAATGAAGCAAATATAAACTACACTGTATAAAATTAACAAACAAACAAGATAACCTAAGCTTAATGACCTAATAAGAACATAATACCAAATTAACAACAACAATGAAGGTTGATGAGCCCACTCCAAAGGGTCAGACACTTCCAGTGAAGCATTGGTAATCCTCTTGGCTACCAAATCTGCTTCTATAAGAACACATATATAAAGTTGGTTCCTAACCAATTTTCTTAAGATCAGCCTCAACTCAAAGAGACTACCACTTAGTACCATTGTATAGAAATCATAGTTAACATAATAATAACTAATAGATTCCCAATGCCACAACAAAGATGAACAATACCCCATACACTCTGAACTGACTCAGATTTAACCCAATGGTGAATAGTGCCAACAGAAACACTGAATAGGCCAACGTCGAGCCAAGAATAACATTATATATGAATGTATTGAACATGAGGCAGATGGTAAATGTAGATTGAAGCAAATAACCATGATTTAAGGCAGCAAGCAACCAGGTTCAACTCAGGGAACCCATCCCCCCAATCGTTACAGTGCAAACACAGAAATTCAGAGATCTAAATTGTACCCTTATCATCCGTTCCACCCTGTCCCCTTATATAGTACTCGTCAACCAATTGCCGGCATTGTTTAGAAGTTACAACCAACTTTTTTTTGAGTTGAAAGCATGTTTGATCATAATATTGCAATTGACTCGGAGTTTCTTAAACAGTAAAGATTTTTTAATGAGTTGGAAGCATTTAATGATAATTTTTATTATATCTGGATTTCGTAAGCTGTATGAAATTAAATCTGATTAGTATGTACTTTTACCTCTCTTTTTTCTTCAGAGATTTACACCGTTCCCACTTCACACTTATATCATGTAATTTTTTTAAAAAAAAAGGGGCAGTGGAAATTTTCATGGGAAAATCTCAAAAAATGTTAAAAGGCAGTTTAGTATATTTAAATGCAAAAATTTTATAATCTTTAGATTTTTTTAGATTTTCTTAATATTTTTTTTTAGATTTTTCCATTACTGTAAAACCCTAATTCTTATTCTTGTTTTTGTTTTTGTTTTTTCTCTCTTATATTTTAAAGGGAAAATTTTAAAAAAAAGATAAGAAAAATAGGAAAATCTCAATTCAGTACAGCGAAATCGAAAAATCTTAAACAAGTCCTTCTGTATTTTTTTTGTATAATTATAAAAATACCATTGAATTTTTAATAATACGAGTATCTTATTCACAACAAGAGTATCTCAATTAACAACATCAATACAAATAACTGGCATAAATAAGTAGTACCTGGTGTTAGTAATTTAGATACTCATGTTGTAAATTATAATACTTGTGTTGTTAAAAATCCAGTGATATTTTTGTGATTACGTTAAAAAAATATAATAAGACTAATTTAAAATTTTTCAATTTTATTGTACCGAATTGAAATTTTTCTAATTTTTCTTATATTTTTTTAGAATTTTCTCTATTTTAAATCCCTTCTTCACTGAGCAAGCATTGTAGAGCAAGGCCTCGTTTCCCTTCTGATCCTTGCATTCTTGACAATGGTGTTCTTCCATGCGCGACGCGCCTTAGCTTCTTCACTCCTTCGAACTCTTTCTTCTTCCTCTTCTTTTTCTTCTCTGGCTTCTTCTCGCCCTCGCATCGCATTTGCCGTACTCCCCAAACAAACCCCACTGCTTCCATATTCCCTGAAATTCCCAATTCGTTTCCAAACTTCAGTTTCGGAATCAGAAGAATCTCCCGCCAACGACAAGTCCGATGCCTCTGTGGACACTAAGGATTCTAGCAAGAAGAAGAGTGCGGCGGTCAAGGATAGCATTCTTCTTGATGGCTGCGACTTGAAGCACTGGCTTATTATCATGGATTTTTCGAAATCCCCGAAACCCTCGGAGGAGGAAATGGTAAACACCTATGTCAAAACCCTAGCCCAAGTTGTTGGAAGGTGCGATTGCGATGTTCATTGCTTTACTTGTTATAACTCCATTTTTATTGCTCCCCCCCCCCCCCCTCCCTCTCTCCTGATTGGAATCGTTTGGTTGCAGTGAGGAGGAAGCCAAAAAGAAAATATACTCTGTTGCTACTGAGACGTATACAGGTTTTGGTGCCGAGATTTCCGAAGAGCTTTCCAAAAATGTTAAAGGTACAACTCGCTTTGATATTTCATTCTGTCTGAAGTTATTGGTTGCCTTGCGAAATCATCCTATTTGAGCTGTGGTGGTGCGTTTATGTGTTTTACTGTGTTGGGAATGCTAATCTGCTGATTTGATGCATTTTGATGGTGTTACCGTATAGTTGTTTGCAATCTCATCATTGGAAGAATTGTTAGTTTGAGTTTAGAGATTCAGCTATCAGTCACTCTGATGACTTTTGAGCTCTAAATGAGGATTTTTACTTGTTAGCATTATTGTAAGCATTTTGGTTTCTGCCTTGACAGGGTTACCTGGTGTTGTTTGGGTATTGCCGGATTCATATATGGATGTTGTCAACAAAGATTATGGAGGTGTGTGGACACCTTTATTGTAGTTTTTCATTGATCCCCTTTTCTTTTGTTAGCTTTGGTTGTTATGGACGATTTTGTGTGGATTTCAGGTGATTTATTTGTTGATGGGAAAGTAATCCCTAGGCCACAGTTTAGGTTTAAGAAGTCAGAAAATAAACAACAAGATGAAATGGAGAATGATAGATACAAGGGAAGACCCCAACGAATTAGACCACGGGATGAAGGGAACGTGGCTAATTTAAGGCACGGCAACAGAAACCAGGGTCGGAGACCATGAATAGCTATGTCTCAGCTTCAACACGTTTAAACACACTTTTCTGATGGAACAAATTAAGGAGCTTTGATTTTATTTTGCTTTTGATCTTCATTGGTGCATTGACTAGAGCTGCACTTGGAACTGCGTGTAATGAGAATATTAACAAGCGTTATCACTATGTGTACCTGTTGAATTGTGTGCGAGAAATCATTGTGTTCTGCTCTTTACCAGTTATGTTGTTGGCATGCCATTTAGATCACTCTCTGTTAGATAGTCTTGAAACAATTGTGTGGAATATTAGGCCCTTGTTTTTGCATCTAAATTTGATCCTACTATCCCATTAGAACTTTTTGCTGCTACATGCTCTGTTAGAACCTTGAATATCCTAAATACTATTTATTACCCATCCTTGCAGATTTCCTATACTTCTGGTTTTGATGCTGCTACTCCAACCCATGGTTAAACTGTACTTATCTTGATTATTTTTCCAAGCCTCTATCCCCTATCAAAATAATGCTTGAGCTTGATGAAATTTTGATGCATAATGCATAGCTCTATCTCCAAGATGTGCATAAAACCTGGTAATCTGCTAGACTAGGCCTGACCCAAGCAAACCTGGCCTCACCTGGCCTGAAAATTGGAAACCTGAAGACAAAGATTACCTATTGGCCCAGAGGTTCAAGCAGACCAGATAGTACAACTTGGCTTGATGTCATACCATACCTTGAGTTTAACCCGTGCAGCATCAGGCTTTAGCAATATATCCCTCGTTCCTCTATCTGAGAACCCTAATTTGATTTTAGCAAAATCATAAGGACGTATTTTAGACATAATTAGCTTCAGGATGCCACAATCATTAGTGATTCAGGCTCTAGATTGCATAGACATGTACGTCACTTGCACATTAGTTAGCTCCTAGCTCCAGAGATTGTTTGTGCTTGGCTTAAATCCATGCCGCCACAGGGGGGGCTACTGCGCTTCATTGTTCATGAAATGGTGTCGTTTCATAATCTAAAACATATATAACAGCTTTGAATCTTGATCGTTCATTTCACATCCATTTTTACTCGGGTGAAAGGGCGGTGATGATACTCTGAATGGAGGAATTGGATATGAAATTGTCGGTGGGAATTGCATGGATTAAATTATTGAACGTTTTGCTCTTAGATTGTGTTCATGACTCTGACAAGCAGCGATAATACTGACGGTGAATTGTTGGCTTACGCAATTAGAAATGGCTACCTGGAAGGATACCAAGCGAAGGGGGAAGGATAATGAAGAAGAAAGATTAAAAATCAAACTAAGTGAAACCACTTGGTTTTATGTGAGCGGAGGGACGACGTGGAAAGGGTAATAAGGTTAGGGTACTACTGTAATTTAACGTCAGCTGATCCGTTATTGCTTTTGTACCAGGGAAATGGACATGCCGAGTAAAAGGTAATAAAAATTGATAAATTGTGTTTTTTTTTTTTATCAGAGAAAAGTAATAGACTTTGACATTTTCAGAGTATTTTTATAGATTTTTCATTTTTCCCTTAGTTTAATAATAATAATAATAAACGGATCGACTGTGTGCAGCAGCATTGGACCTTCACCGGCCATTTGATTCCCAGATAATTTCATCAAGAAGCTTCTCTGAAATCGCCTTCCATTGCATTTGAGTTGCTTTTCTCCATCTGTTCGGAGGAAGACTTGCGAATCTCTCTCTGTTTTGATCCTCCTTCATTGCGGATCTTTTTCTTCTTTTTTTTTTTCAATTCTGATCTGCTCTTACCTTTTTTTTTTTTTTAACATCTTCCACCTAGAATTCAGGGATGAACTCGAATTATGGGAAACCCAATAATCAAACGAGTTCTTCGTCTGCCTCACTGAGGAACTTCAATTTCGACTTTGATCTCGGGACCGGATCCAATCGACCAAAATCTCTGAACGATCAGAAAAACCCAAACTCCTCCCATCTATATTCTTCTTCCTCCTCTTCATATTCATCTGCGCAACCCAGACCCTCTTGGCAACCCAACAAGCCGTCATGGACTCACCAGCCTGCACCGAATCTGGCGAACCAGTCTATATTGCCTGGTGGACCTACTTCAATGGTGGGAGATATCTTTGGCAAGAGTTGGGGATCTACACAACCTTCGGGTTCTAGTTCGACCATCGGAGTTGTTAATAAAAACCCTAATCTCTTTGGAGATTTGGTTAGCTCTGCAATGGGACAGAATTCTAAGAGTAGCAGTAATGCTCCTATAAATTCGATTCCTGTTTCTAAGTCGTCAAGTTCTACATCGAACAAGAGCTCCTTTTCCATGGGGAATATGGCGGACGCTTTGCCTAAAACTAGTAACACGACGACGAGTAGTGGAAGTTGGGGATCTTCAACGTACAATAATACTAGTGTGAACGCTAATAAGAGCCAAAATCTCGGCGGTCCTTCAATGCAAGGTATGAATAGGGGTAGTTCAGCTGGAAATGGTATGAATGTTAATAGAGATCCATTTAGCTCTTTGGCCGGATTTGGGTCGAAACCATCTGGTAGTCTTAATTCAGCTGGAATGGCTACAAGAAATAATAAGGCAGAAGATGATGGTTTTGGGGTTTTCCAGAATGCTTCCAAACCAGGCTCTACAACAATCCCGTCAAGTGCTTCTACTGCAGATAAATTCAGTTTTACAGGATCTACCAATGTGAATTCGAACCCTATGCAGACATCTGCTGGTGGTGACCCTATAGACATGTTTTTCTCATCTTCCTCGGCCTCCGCTACAACTGCTGCGGTGACTTCAGAAGGGTTTGGAGGAAAATCATCTTCTGACATTGATGATTGGGGTTTGGATTCTGAATTTGGTGGGGGAGGACATGATGATGGTGTTACAACCACGGAGCTTGAAGGGCTTCCACCTCCTCCTTCTGGGCTATCAGGTTCTGTGGCAAAAGGTAAAGGGATGGACAATTACAAGCAAGGTCAATTTGCAGACGCTATTAAATGGCTATCTTGGGCTGCTATACTTCTTGAGAAAACAGAGGATGATGCAGGTATGACAGAGGTCTTGTCATGCAGAGCCTCATGTTACAAAGAAGTTGGAGAGTATAAAAAAGCAGTGGCCGATTGTACAAAGGTATACTTTGATATCTTCAGGATTTGAATGTTGAAACACGTTTTTTTTTTTGGAAGTTTTTTGCTCAATTAAAATTAAAACCATAGATAATGACATCATGCGTACATTAGAGATTGAACATAGTCATAATTGTTAAGATTGCATTAATTGTTGGACAAGTTGAACTAGATGTCTCTAGCTTGGGGCAAACTACTATAGTATATTAAGTTAATACTCCCTCTGATCTTTATTATAAGGTATCAACTGTTATTTCTCTCAGATAAAAAATGAAGGTTAGGTCATTAAATTGATCCAAAATTGATAAATATTTCCAACATGACCTCTATTTTAAAGATACGGATTTAAATGAGTCAGTTAAAAGTGAGGATATAACAAGATAATAGTAATAAATGAGTTAGTTAGAGCTAGTTCCAGACAAAAAATTGCTGGTAGTTTGTGTATTATAATAATGTTCAGAGGAAGTAGCTAGTGATTATGCTAATGGGCTAATGGCTTGAAAGAAAACAGGAAAAAAAAAAAAATTGAATGTACTTGTAAACCTGATTGTTGAAGGTATACTTTGATTTCTTAAACATTTGAATGTTGAAAAATCATAGATAATGAGGTTTAGTGTATATTAGAAATTGAACATAGCAGTCATAATTGTTGGGAAAATTGAACTAGATCCCTCTATCTTGGGCAAACTTGTACAGTTTAATACCAAGCATTAGTTAACTACTCACTCCGTTCCTATTTATAAGACCCTTTTGGAGAATTTTAAGAAAATTTTAAGAAAGCTAATTACATTACTTAATAATATCATGCATTGTGTTTTATTATATTATATTGTAGTTCATAAGTCAAATAACATAATTTGAAGAAAAATGACAAACTTTAATGTCTTAAAGGAATGTAATTATATTTTTTTGGCTAAAGGGGCAAAATTGTCCTAAAAAGTATTGTCCCAGGGGCAATTCTACCTTGGAAGTTTCCAAAGTGAGGCAATTCTGCCCCTGCCGTTAGTTGACTGTTAGTTGATCAAATATGTTGAGCTAACAGTCCACAGCTCATCCATTGTATTTTTGCTAAAATGAAAATTTGTACTGGAACTTTTAAAAAAGATAAATTAGATGAAAAATAGACTTATAAGACAAATTTTCAGCTTAAAAAAA
>JBAGKO010000008.1:5430939-5442024 GCA_037177275.1 Acacia concinna
CCCAAAATGTACATAAAATAATAAGATTTAAATCTTATTATTACTTGAAGAATTTACTCAGAAATTGGGATGTTACAGTAATCATTATTAAGTCTCCTTTATAGAAAAAATAATTTAAAGAATCACATTATACATGTAAACCTCGAAAATGGGCTTTAAGTCTAACCATACATATTGACCCTCAGACTTTTCCCTGATTCAGAGCACTAACGTTTAAAAATCATAACTATTTTTCTAGACATCCATTTGGTACGTTCTTGGACTCATTTTAAAAATTAGGATGTCTACTAATAGCTTACCAAATTTCATAAGAAACATAATTGGTTTGATCTGTTAAAATACACTCAAAATTTATGAGTTAGAATTCATCCTGATAGTTTCTTACTAACTTGTAAAATTCATATTTCAGTCTACAGAGCTCCAAATGATTTGGTTAAAAGTTTATTTTAAATATCTATATGTCTACTAATTTCTCAAAAACTTTCATAATTATCCAAGGTCATTTGCCCCTGTTTCGAAATACTTCATTTTCGGTGATTAGTGTTATACTTCCAGAATTTCATCTTAACTTTCAAAAATCATATCTCTCCATCTACAATCCAAATTGCATGAAATATGACTTGTTTTAAAACTTACTATGTCCTCTATCTTACTGCCAAATTTCATAGATAATAGGGTGGTTCATTTGCTCTGTTAAAATCTTACACGAAGCAAATCAGCTTCTCTAAACCGAAAATACAATTCCAGAGTGCACTCCTTTATTCATATATTCATTATCTCTATTTTCTTTTCCTCAATACAGAACCAAAAGTAACCTATATATTCCAGAACTCAACTACCTGACACATATTTACGTATACATTATCTCTGCTTTCTTTTCCAGACACCATCAACCCATTCCGCGCATATATATATATTCCGATTTAGCATGCAGACAGAACCGAAACACACATGCATGATCATCCATTGTTTGCTCTATTTCGGTCACCCATGGACAGAACCAAAACATGCAAGCAACCCAGAAATAGAACATAGAATTGAAGGTGGAAGAGATTTTAGAAACTCACCGTGGCTCACTCTCTCTTCCTCTCGGGTTCATTGCTGTACTCTGATCTCTGCCTCGGGTTATCGCATTTTAGCCGAAGGAAATGGGTGAAGAAGAGTGCAGACACTCTCTCTGTTTCACTCTCTATGCTTCTCAGTTTCACTCTCTATTTCAGCGACAATGGATTGCAGAATCCACACACTCTCTCTTCTCGGTCTCTCTTTCTATTTACAGCGAAGTAGAAACAATAAAGAATGAAGAAATGGAGAATGGAAAACGTAGAACCAGACTCCCTCGGTTCTCTCTCTCTAGGCAAAATGAAAGAATGAAATGGTGAAGAAGAAGCTGGCGCATTTGTTCGGCAGTACCCGTGGCTTCTCTCTTGTGCGTGGCTAAGAATGACAAAAGGAGTAGCATGCATTCATACATCTGTCCATGACTCCTCATGCGTGGAGAAATATTAGCTATACACGTGGCTGACTTCATGCGTGGAAAGAAGAATGAAATGGATAAATGGGTGTAATTTATGAGAGAGAAAATTATACATTGAGCCCGTCCAATGTTTCCCTAATTTTATCTTAGTCCCTCTTTATTATCTAAAATAATCCCATATATTTATTCTCAATATTTTTCATTGATTTTATTTGTCCATTAGCTTCCTTAATTCCATAAAGAAAGTTTCCTAAAAATATTATACCAAATTATAACCTCTAAATATTTTTCTTGAATTATTTCAAAAAATTTGGCCTTTAATCCCAAAAATAGTTTTTTAAACTATTTGGGCTACTTTTTGAGACAATTAAACATTTTCTTGATTTTGTATATCCCAAAATAAAATTATATAATGATTCCTTAAATTTAGGATATTACATAAACCACCAAGAAACTATAAATTAAATGAGAATTGTGTATAATATAATATATATATATATATATATCCGAGTTATAACAGACAGAAACTTAATTGAATGACCCATTATAGTTACACAAATCATCCCAGCTACAATGGATTTCTATACAGTAAAACAAATATTTGGCGCCAGTTTCCTGGAAACTTTACCTATAGCAGCACCCACGATGCCCTTCGCAGCCCATCGGAGAATCTTCTGGAATGCAAATTGGAGGCACTCCAAAAGCATGATCCAGGACACCACCAGATACACGAAGAGAAACACAGGATAGGAAGACGACGCCCACTCGTCGCCGTCGTCACCAACTTCACCAAATCTATCATAATTCCAACCGCCACTACTACCACCAAAACCACCATCGTCGATTGGACCACCGCCACAGTCAAAGAACCCCTCGTCTCCAAAGTTCTCAGAGTCATTGCCAGATAATATGTGCTTTGTTCGTCGTTTTCTACGGAGAGGGCACCGACTAGGTACTCTGCATACATTAAGTCTGAGAGGCGGCGCGGCTACGGCGTTCACCGCATTACCACACACCGATGAGATTTGCAGAATTCTGGCGGACCGTGATGATGAAGAATAAGATGTCATAGAGAGGCTGTTGCTAGCATGAAAGCTTGAAAGTAGAAACTTCCCGACTCCGATACTATTCGCAGCGGCTCCTATGGCAGTGTGAACGGCCATCGGGAAATTTTCTGTACCGGCGGAAAGGAGAATCAAAAGCGAAGTTTTCTCAAGAAAGGCGAGATCTATGGATGGAATATTCTCGGAGAAAATTTGGAGGAAAAGGAATGAAGAGAATAAGATTTCTAATCCAATTAGAGTGTTCTTTCCTCGTAAAAAATACAGCAACGCTCGCCACAGACGCAACGTGTTAATTTATACCTTGAGGCTCGCATACTTTAACTCGGATCTAGCCTGTTCCATATTTCTTTTAAAATTTAAAACTAGATAGATAATCTAACGGTTAGATATTAAAAGCATTTTCGGGAATAGATATTATTTATTGTTTTGCCAACGGAATATAATTATTTTTATATTCGTTTTTTCCAAACAGTAGTATATATTATTTATATTATGACTAATTAGATTTAGAACGCTTGAATAAAATAAATTATCTTTTAATTACATATAATCTATAGGCTATTTTAGTCTTTTAAGTTTAGTCGAAATCCTTTTTTAGTCCATTAACTTTAAAAAGTGTGTTTTTTGTCCTTTTAAGTTAACGGTGTTAACTTCAATGATGGAAAATACTGAGCAAAGTTAAAATAATGACATTTTCCTATATTTAAATTATGTGTAAATAGGAAAATAATTAAAACCCTAATGAAGCTTCATATTGATGTCAACATTAAAGCCTCAATTTAAATTATATCAGTATTTTAACTTTGTTAAATTATCATGTTCTATTAGTGAAGTTAACAGCATCAACTTAAAAGGGTTAAAAAATAACACTTTTTAAAGTTAAGTGACTAAAAAAGGACTTTGACTAAATTTAAATGACCAAAAGTACACTTTAGCCTAATCTTTATTCTCTTAACTTTTTAAATTGTCTATTCATATTTAGATTTTGATGGAAGCTTCTAAATCAAATAAAATAGTAATTATTTTTAATTACACATATTCTTTTTTTTTATATATACATTAAAGTTTAAAGGATATTTTTGCCTTTTAAGTTTTCACTAAGGGACAATTTCACCTTAAAAGTTTTAAATGTGAGCATTTTTGAGTTTGCCGTTATCTCGATTAATTCTAATAATTAAATGATCAAATATACTGAATTGACCGTCTATATGTTATCCAATTATTTTTTTGTTAAAGTGAAAATTTGACATAGTATGAGAGCCAAGATGCATGGTCTAGTTGTTTATAATTATCAAACTCTAGACTATTCACTTCATGACTGATTCCACATAACTTTTTCTTTGTTAAGGTGTAAATTTGGCATGGTATCAGGATGCAAGAGGAAAATCTAGTTGTTTATAAGTATCAAACTCCAGATTATCCACTTCATGATTGATTTCATCTCTGACCTTTTTCAGAGGTATGACAATCGTACAGTCAAGATAATTGAAGAGCTTATGCTGCTTGGCTATGAAGAAGGCATGCTATTTCCAAACCAAATAAATTTGAGTTGTTTAACTTAACATTAATTTTTTTTTAGGTGAAATTATGACCAGTGCTTATGATTGGATCAATTATTGCTGAAGAAGCAGTCATTCCAGACATTGTGAAACTAAATCCATCTCTATATCTTCATTGGCATGAAGCGGCTCTGATTCCAGATTGAGCTCAATATTATATGGATAGTTAAACTGGTTTGTTTGACTTTTTTCTATTAATATTTTAAATTTATGATTGAAAATGTTTGATTGGTTTATGGAGAGTATTCTTTAATTTGTTGAGATATCGGTGAGATAGGATAGGGAGAAAATTGAACATATCATTGGTGTATAGCAAATCCTGTCAATAGTCTTTTGTCACTTTCGTGTCTTGAACAATGGATTCTATAGCTTCTTTCACGTTACTTTCCATCAAGGAGCTGAGCGACATAATTTTAATATTAAAAGAGCAAGGATGGTACTAAAGGCTGGTGTAGCTTTATTGCCATTCTCAATTCATTAGCTTAATTAATATCAGTAAAGTCTCAATGATGGTATAGAACTTGAATTTACTTTAGCAGTAAAAGCATGTAATCCATATTTATTTTATTGACTAATAGTGGCTACTTTGTTTTAATTAGCGTTCAAACCAAATATTTATTTTTACTTTATAGGGAGGGTTACAAGTGGAGGCAAAATGGTAAAATATGATTGGAAGATTGAAAAGAACCTTGACGAGAGATTTAATATAGAGTTCACCCTAAAATCAGATGAACTCACAGGGTTGCTAAACTTATAAAAAGTTACGTTGGTATTCAAGGTTTAATTTACTACTCCATATATGTGCCATTTGTTTTATTTTTATAAATATTTTGACTTTGTCTTGAGATAATCACTATTGTTGTTGATGATAGAGATCCCATGTTGACTTTACGCGATCAAAAGTTTACCATGCATTCCACATGTCAAATAATTAAAAATCCAAATCATCCTAGGTCTTTTTCTTATAGGGGTCGAGGGGCAAATGCTTGTGCAAACTCAAAGCGTAATCCCTTTCAACCTCTGGTCATTTATAAAAAAAAGCAATCGCCTTGAACGTGGTGAGGATCAAGGTGAACAACTCCCTTGAGCAATATAAAACTCCAGCTGTTTTTCGTTATCAAATAGGAGATAATGAACTTTCCATCAACATTGCAATTATATGTAAGTCACTTCTCGTTTTTTACATTTCAATTTTGTTTTCTAGATTCTTTCATTTATCTCTATCATTTTGGCATGTTATCAGAGGAGGATGGAAGGGCAGAATCCAGTTGTTCATAAGCATCGGACTCTAGATTATCCACTGCATGACTGAGTTCATCTCTTTACATTTTTTAGAGGTGTTGTAATTGTATCATGAAGATAATTGAAGAGCTGGTGTTGCTTGGTTATGAAGAAGATTTACTGCTTCCAAATTAAATAATTCTTCACGTTAATTTTCTTGTTAGTGAAATTATGGCGAGTGCTCGTAATTGGATCAGCCACTGAAGAAGCCGTCATTCTAGACATTGTGACAGTAGTCATCGATCCACCGCGTCGGAGATAAATCACCATCAAATTTATTTGTTTTCAAGAGATTGTCAGAGATTCATCGGCATGCTACGACTCTTATACTATATGGGAGCTCAATATTGTATGAATAGTTAGACTTTAACTATTTGTTTGACTTTTTTTCCTACTACTTTTTTATGTTATAAAAGATTAATAGTGACATTGTTTTAATTCCTTTTTTATATGAGGGCTTGAATTTTATATGATCATCCATACTTTATTAATATTTTAAAATCTTGATTGAAAATGTTTAATTGGTTTGCGTAAAATATTCTTTCATTTGTTTTTATTTGTCTAGCTAGCCTGCATCCATATTTTTTTAAAAATACATTTGACTCACTGCAGAAGAAGAATAGGAGTAGGGAGGCTGCGATCCTGTACTAAAAGCTGAAATTAGAAGCACAAACAAAAAGTGTGTCAACAACATTGTTGTTAAACTTCCGAGTGACTTTCCGACGTTTTATATTGATTCCTTATAAATTTGTGTCAACTCACTCTTATTCTTATGCTAGATTTTTTTAGTTTAATCCTATTCAATAGCTTTATATATTAACTTTATAGAAATTTCTGTTTTGCATGGTAAATTAGAAATATTGATGGATTTAATTTTAATTATTTATGTTTAAAATATATTTAAATCAAACTATTGTCATTTTCATATTTTATTATCTAAATATATACTTTTGAGTTTTAACACATATTATTAATAAAACTAAACTTTTACGAGTTCAAAAAAATCGGAATTTATGTATATATATATATATTTCATAAGTTTACTTAATCATGTAAGTTTGGCAACCTTAAATAGGGATACTTAATTGAAGAGCAAATTGTGACAGCCAACATAATGAGGCTGTTTGGGTCTTATAAAGGATGAGAATGGAATGGGGTCTCATTATCTATGAAAACAAGAAATTTCAATCAAGAATTCTATCACTTTAACCTAAATATCAACTAAGCACATTTGTCTTGCAAATGCTGCGCCGGAATGACATGAGTTTTTTGAAGTTAAAAGGAATAAATAAAAAGAAAAATAAAATGACGAAAATATTGAGCAGGGAACTATAGGTCAACAGTGTCTATGAGTGAGGGAGGAGCAGGTAATTTAGTGTTCGTGGAGGATATGATTTTGGGTTTCTTGTAAAAGAAGGCCTCCAACTTTATAGGAAGGCCTCCTGAGTAGAATATAATAGAACCGTATGAGCAATCTTCCAGCGGATCGATCTCCTTTGTAATTAAGTTCTAATAATCCTTTCAACCAGTCTTTTGCAATATATATCCTCACCATGTCTTTAATATGAGACATATTTACCTAATTTTATTAGATTAAGGCATTTAATTAATATAGTTAATATGACTTGTTTTTCCACAACACCACAGTCATCTTTCTTAATTCCTTTCATCTCTCTCTTTTACTAGATTACTGAGAAAACACTAAAAAATATGGGAAATAAATTTTATATCTAAGATTAAGATTAACTTCACAATTAGATCCTATATTAAAGACTGGAGCGGGTAAGTTGTAAAAAGAATTTGATAATCCTTTGCAATATATAAGCTGTAACCAACTCTTCATTACCTTCTTTGAAGAATAGCAAAGGCAGAATGCAACCACTCTGGTGGTAACAAGATACAGAGATCAACTTAGTCACGTTCAGGATGATTCCATCACTCCATATTCTCTCCCATCACCCATACATGGATTTCCGAGACAAATTTGCGCCTTCCATGGTTCTATATTCTCTCTTATCACCCATAGGTTGAGTCTCAGTGTATTCTCTTAGTGTATAAGTAAGCTCATGACGGTACAAGTAATCTATATGGATGATGACGAGAGAGCTTTATTATTATCAGAATCAACAGTTTTCCCCTTCAATCTTTTCTTCCTCAAGCGTCTCTGATCTGATATCTCCTTTTGCGTCTCTCTTCTGGTTATCGTCTCCGATCTGCTCTACTGACTAATCATGTAATTATTTAGTAGTTATATGGATTGTTTAAACAGATTTAAAATTTAAAATTTTTACCCCTAACAATTCACGCCAAAGATCTGTCTTGCTTAGGAAATTCAAACAACTCTACTAGCCACAATGCCTAACACGTACACAATCATAATTAAACAAACATAAACATAATAACTTCATCATTTTTTACCGGCAATAAAGTATACTCTTGGTTCTTTTAAATTTATGTGAAGTCTTATTTTAGTCCTTTAAATTTGGAAAGTATATCTTTAGCCCTTAAAACTTAATACCATTAATGTTACTAGAAAAAACACTGACTAAGCAAAGTGAAGTGGCGATGGTGGAATGGACAAAGTGAAGTGTATTTTTAGCCCTTAAAACTTAATACCATTAATGTTACCAGAAAAAACACTGACTAAGCAAAGTGAAGTGGTTATGGTTTAATTTTAATTTACATGACGTGTACTTAATTTCTATTACTTTAATTTTGAAATAAAAAATCTAATTTAATATATTATTTTAATAAATTTCTTCAACCCTCTTTTCTTTTATGCTTCATTGTTGAACCTTAGAGAAAAATAATTCTCATGATCCATTGCTCCTCTGGTTTCAATCTTCTCCTTGAACTCCATCAGAAATCGTCACATCCCTTGATTTGACTTCGGTCACCGATCTCACAAAAGCAATTGAATTAAGTAATGGTTTGGGAATGAGAATTGCAGAGCAAGTAATGGGCCTTTTGATGATTGGTTCAAGAGGACATGAGGGGCCAATAACCTATCAGCTTTGTACCTCATCCACTCTTGCTCGATCTTCATGTGCCTTCAGCAAACACAAGAGACCATGGGAATATATTGATTGAAGTAGTAGGATGTATCATGAGAATTTATCAGAAGGCTAGTGTTTAAACGATGATAGAAGAAAGGAAGGAGTAGATGAACAATTATTTAAAATTTATTTCTTATCTTTTATTTTAGTCGTTACGACATTCATGGCAGGAAAAAGGTGTGCCAGACTGTAAACGTCCCATTGATTTATATCTCAATTTCCTTTCCATTTAGTGTATTAAGTTTTAATAGTTGAGCTTTGATCTATTTACCATAATAGATTATTATCTTATTTAATGTTACGACAACCATTAAAACTTAGTCTAATGGTGAATACTTAAATGGAGAGGAAATGGAGAGAGATTAGGGAGACTTTTTTTCCCTAAACGTCCCTCATTTCAATAGATAATCAATAATGAATAGATCAACAAGATCTTTATATTTATATATTAGCTCTCTCTCTCTCTCTTTCTCTCATGCTTCCTCATAGATGGTACTTCAGTGGTCCTTAATTTATATGAACCTTTTATCCCTTGGACTGTAGCTTCAACGTCCTCAATATTAAATCTGAATTTACTATAGCAGTCATCTTCCTCTGATCTTCCTTGTCTCTGGCTCATATTTGGTTAACAGAATCTATCCCCTGTTGAGTGCAGAAAAATATTTCTTTTACTTCCTTAATAGCGTTTGTATCAGAGTTCTAAAGGTGTTTATTTAATTTGTTCTGTGTAAAGGACAATTGGAGAGAATTCCTGTGCTGAAGGCTATATGTTTTGGATTTGAGGATATGTTTAAATGACGATTTGTGCTCATAAGTTTTATTATTTATTGTTTAAGCTGCATTATTGAAATGATTCTCCACGTTCTGGAAATTTACAATGATTGTGGTATACTATGATGGATATGTGTTTACTTAGATGTCAACGGAGGATGTTGGGAGGAAATAAATGATAATTCCCCTATAAATACTTCTTCCATTCCCCTCGAAGGGGACATTATATCTATATATATACATATATATGATTATCAGTCCAATATCATTTGGATAGGTAATGACATTAACAATCCAAAATCAGAAAGGTAGATTTATTGTACATCTTTTCTTTTAGTATGCAAACCAATTATAATTGTGTTTAAGGACTGGGGTATTAGTTTTTCCTAAAATTAACTGTGAAGAAACTTGGGAGAATTCTATTTAAATATCATTTGAATTTCAAAATTCCATATTAGTCTTATTATTTATAAGAGTCATGGAATTATTCAAACTCGTAATGCAATTGACAATTTAATTTTATGAAAAATCACTAATTTGGCATTCTAAAATTGAAAAGATATTTAAATAGAATTCTCCAAAAAACTTCTTACATTTTTTTGGTTATAGATTTGATTATGTCACTAGGTATATTTTGATTTTTTTTAAAAAAAACATCTATATGCAACTCAATAGTTTTTTATAATTTTCTCTCACATGCACATTATCTTCAAAAGTCACTATTAAAATAGTCTCTAAACTGTAAAAATAATTAGAAATCTAACTTAGATTTTGATTATTTTTAAGAATTTCAGAAATCACATCTTATAATACATTTCTATTAGAAATACGTTATTTTTTTCATGAAAAAAGTTTAATTAAACAAATGGCATGCATTCTTAAAAAAAAATGCTATAACAACAAAAAATATTAAATTAAAAGTGGGTAAAGATGCAAATAAGTCTTGAAAGTATTTTCTAAGTCTCAATTTAGCACTGGAAGTTTTTTTGGCTCAATTCAGCCCTAAAAGCTTCAGAAGTAGGGCAATTTTGCCCCTGATATTAGTTGACCGTTAGTTGACCAAATATGTTGAGTTGACAGTCCATAAGTCATTCACTTTATTTTTTAAAAGTGACAATTTGTCTTGGAAGTTTTAAATCCGTCAATTTTGACCATTAGTTGAATAAATATGTTGAATTGGCAGCTTACATGTCATATAGTTTATTTTTGTTAAGGTGAAAATTTGTCTGAGATTTAAAATTCATCTTTTTTAAAAGTTAGATATAAAATTTCTAGGACAAATTTTCACCTTAGTAAAAATATAGTGGATGAACTATGGACTACTAACTCAACATATTTTGTCAACTAACGGTTAACTAATGGCAGGGGCAATTTTGAAACATTCAGGGCTGAATTGAGCCAAAAAAAAAAACTTTCAGGGGATTAAATAGGTACAATATATAGAGGCTAATGAGAGAAGAGGAAACTAGTGATTACAATCAAACAATAAATGAAATAGTAAATAGAAAATTAAAATCAGAATATTTCCTAAATAACTCAGATCCTAGAATCATGGGATTAGAGCTAGAATCAAGGATTCTTTATAACATATTTATATGAATTAGAAAGAAAAAAGAAAGATATATATATATTTAAAGAAAAAAATAAAAAAAGAAATTATTTTATGAAAGGTTGAATTATACTTGTAAAAGAAATTAGTGGAAATGAAAATGTAGAAATAATAATAATTTATTATTATTATTATTATTATTATTATTATTAATACATATATATATATAAAAGAGATTAATAAAAGATAATAATATATATATATATATATATATAATGAAAGAGGCGGAAGATTGGCAAATAAAAAAGGAAAAAACAAAACAAAACAA
>JBAGKO010000008.1:5448209-5459600 GCA_037177275.1 Acacia concinna
AGGTTTTATTACATTTAATTATAATTAATTTGAATTTTGTAACTGTCATTTTAATTGTCATTAAACTATCGTTAATAATCATTGTTATTGCTTAACGGCCATATGGATTTCTGCCTATAAAAGGCAATGTGAGGAGGAAGGTGAAATAGCTCTGAGATTAGCTCTACCCTGACCTTTACCCTGAGTTCCTCTCCTCTCCCTTTTTTCTAAGATCCACAGTTTTCTTCCTGTAGTTCTGACACCCTACTTTATGTAGGAATAGTTCGTTTTATCCTGGGGAGTGCCGCTTCCTAACTTACTAGGGGATTGCGGAATATCTCCTAAAGACAGTGCCTTTAGACGCGACTCGAACTGTTTGTTTATTGTATTTTTACAGGTGGTGCTGCCAAGAATTTGTACGGTGCAAGAGATGATGCCAACAATCTTAGGAGATATTCCGCAACGATTGTCTTGGCACTCATTTATGGCAGTTTTTGAATGAGGAAACCCATCTTGAACTTTGTTCTAATTTAGTATTTTCATTTTGGTATTTTTCTATTGTGAAGGAACATTGGTTTGAGTCTCACATTTTTTATGCATGATTCCAGGACATCTTTGAGACCTTTATAATAAGGTTGCTTGTTAAGATAGGTTGATCTTTGTCACTGTGGTGGTTTTGAGACGACAACAATTCATTAATGTGGCACAAACCCTCTGATGATTATAAAGGCCAGGGATGATATGAGAATTGAGTTTTAACTCATAAATTTAATAGAGTGTGTTGAGGCATTGAGTGCAATGGTGTTTTATGAATACTATATTGATAGTAGAGATGCTTGGAGATGGACTCAACAAATTCTAAATATCATGGAGGAAAGTATTAAATTGTTGCAGTGAAAGTCAATGGGTCTAGAGGTGAAGTGGATTTTGATGAGAACAAAAGGTATTTGTTTTAGGATCCATGAACTAATAATTGATTACTTATTTTAACGACTTCAATAGATATATACAAATGTGAATTGTGAAAGTTATATGGTGTTATAGTCTTACCAATTTAATATGTGTGAATTATTTGTCATATCATAGTTTTATATACCAATTATGGCATATATCTTCGAAGAAGAAGAAAGAACCGTCTTTGATTTTTTGTTTTCTCTAAAATAGAGTATTATGTTATTAATGTGGAATTATAACATTGGAGCTGTTGGTTGATTTAAATCCATCCCGTTGGAGTTAAAAGTGATTATTACCAAATATATTAATATGATTGTAATATGTGGAGTTTGTAACCTCCTTGCTATAATCTCTCTATATCAATGAAATTTAATGTGTGAAATAAAATAAAAATATTTATAGTACTTGATTCTGGTGGATATATTTCTATTGGCATTTTTATTATTTATTAAGACATTATTTCAATTGATAGTTACCAAACTCCCTAAATTAGTTGCTAATATTCCAGTCACTTGCTATCACATTATTATGTGTTTACTTTACTCTATTAGAATAAATGTAGTTGCTAGTATTATGTTATTAATGTGTTTACTTTTCAAACTAATTACTCTATTAGAATAAATGTAGTTGGTTTATATTATTAGTGTGGCTGGAATATATATACACTTAATGAGCTAATTATTGGTGCTATATAAATAAATTTCTCATTAACTGATATGATTATATTTAAAGAAAAAATGAATCTCATTGGGATGTTGTTGTACGTGGAGGTTTCTCCTAGCAGCATTATGAATATTATAAATTATAAATCATTATAATTTATTCATGATAAAGACCATTTGGTTATTGGCTCTGCAATAGAAGGATTTTACATTTATTGTCAATCTAATATCAATCACATTTGATTATGGTTTATGGATTAATAACATAAGCTTGACTTCAAAATTTTCTGAGTCCCAGAAGCTATATATTTCCATTGCCATTGGATACCCTAATTCCCATGTGTAAGACAATTCTGAAGATTATATGTAATATATTAAAAATGAACTAGAGTACGGTGATTATAAGTTTTATTGCCTTAGCGCCTTACAAATTTATGTTTTCATAATTGTTATTGATCATCATTTGTGATTGAGGTTGACATATTGATCAAGTTTCGATAACTATGGGAACTGTAATTGTCATAGTTGTCATGGAGATATAATTTATCTTATTATGACTTGTTGGATTATTATGAATATTATAGGGGAAAATTTATTTACGACATTATTTGAAAGATTCTAATTTAATTAGAATGGAAGGAGATTATATGATATAAGATTCTAATTTAATTAGAATAATTGACGAGATATGGAAATACTTTTATATATAATTGAGATATTTGAAAGTGTGGGAGTTCCTAACATGAGAGGTGCCTTTTAAAATATGCTTCTTTTAAAGTTACAAAGTTGTCTCTAGCTTCATTTGATGGATGCCAAGTTATGTTTTAAAGTTAAGTGGAGTCTTTACTAATTGCTATTGGGAGCAACTTTGATAAGAGAAAAGTTTATGAACTATGAAAATTTTGGTGTGGCTTGAAGAGATAAATGTGTGTAGATTTCATTATTTGTAGGTATATATTAATAGTGGCATATATATACATGGCTATTATGAACATTAAATTTTTTTCTAATGCAAATAGCATGTTTTATAGTGTGGCGTCAAAATTTAATATGAAAGTATGTATGAAGCAAATGTGATTTTGGGTGTTTAAATTATAAAAGAATAATGATTATATATATTATTTTTGGAGTTTGTCTTTTTGAGAGCCATTGTGAATATTCCGTATGATTTTAACACAATTTTTGAAGCCAATTGTAGCTCAATTTGGGTATGCACAAATTGGTGATAATTTGTTGCATTGAAATGTATTAATTCTTTTGAGATATAGTTTGTATATGCTATATGGAGATTGAACATATATTAACTCTTATGAGAAGAGTGAAATATAGTTATTTGATACTATAAATGTTGGTATCATAAAGTGGATTCCCGTTGTATTAAAATACATGGATGCCTGAATTTCACCTTTATATGAGAAAATCCACTAATAGCCAAAATTAAAATTTTGTGAGTCAAAGTTTAAAAATAGCTGCAATTGAAGACTAAATTATTAAAAACTTAGCAAACATTTTTTGTGTGAAACCGACACTTGATGTCGATGATATGTAATTGCCAAATGGCAATGACCATTGTAAAAGAATAATGGTGCAAGTGTAAATTGTTTGAGATATTATGCGAATAAGCTAGCTTAAGACTTGTGGAGTTATCTAAATCGATTTTGTGAGGTCAAAAAGTTGACTTGCAGATCTGTTAACAAAGCCCCAAGAAGAATTAAATTAGCTGAGGGGAATGCGACTAAAGCCAATTTGAAATTAACAGCGATGGCAATCCACCCTCTGTGATTGGTGATCCCATGAAGGAGGTTCAATTGATAAGAACAAGTCATTTGTTAGTTTTGCTAGCACTAAAAAAATTATTAGTCCCTTCCTAATGCATGGAAAGTGCTAGATGCATTTGGTGAGGCTGAGCAAAAGCTCTTAATGATTTAATAATCCTATGGAATTGTGTACTCATTGCAGGTATATTTTATGAAATCACCTATACGAATGAAGAGTAGGGCCGCTCCTATGAAATCATGGTGAAATCTCTAGAGCATTCGTTAAATACCAGGACAGGCGCATGTCCATTTTAACATGTAAAAACGCATTAACAGTAGGAAATGTGGGGGTATAACCTAACTTTTAATGCTTCTAGTATACACCCAAGAAATGTTGGTTCTAAGTTCATAGGACTATTGACATTTATGTGTACTAAGTGTTATCGGTCTAGGTCTAGTTTTAAGTTCAAAAGACTACTAGATACAATGGTTATATCCATGTGTGTAACTCAGCTAATGGGGCTAAGAGCTTCCTTTGACACATGTGGGGGATTGTTGTAATTATTGTGTGTAGGTATGTCAAAGGAAGAAGTCTCATGTAACTCAAGACTAGGAATACTCTAGTATACCATCGAATATAAGTTTGAGTTAGTAAAAGGCTTATAAGAGGAGTCCTCAAACTAACAACGGTTTTAATGACAATTAAAAGGTTTTATTACATTTGATTACAATTCATTATTGTTTTGTAACTGTCATTTTAATTGTCATTAAACTGCCTTTAATGGTTATTATTTTCGTTCAACGGTCACATGGATTTCTGCCTATAAAAGGCAATGTGAGGAGTGAGGTCAAAATGCTCTAAGGTCATATGACACCAAGCTCTACCCCGAGCTCCTCTCCTCTTCCTTTCTTTTGAGTTATAATGTTATCTTCTGGCAGTTTTGTCACCCTACTTTATGTAGGAAGGGTTTGTTTTATCTTGGGGAGTGCCGCTTCCTAATTCACTAGGGGTTGCGGAATATCTCCTAAGCACAGTGCCTTTAGGCACGATTCAAACTGTTTGTTAATTGTATTTTTACAGGTGCTGCTACCAAGAATTTGTATGATGCAAGAGGCTGAAGCCAACAAATTCAATTCCTAACTTGCCCTCAACTTTTTCTAATTCTTCACACATGCTATTGGTTACTTTTTGCTATCATAAATGGCATAAATTATCAACTAAATTGGAACCAATTACTGTTCATCTCAGTTACCATTAATTCCAAGGGAAAGTGTGACCTGCAAGATGAATTTTCTACAGAGCCGGTGTATCGACTATCTCAGAAAATTTCAAACTGACTATCATTAGTCTCCAAATAATTAAGAGTCCTCTCCAATTTTTCTTATACATTATTTCCAACATTTACTATTTTTTCTTAGAATTTTTCCAAATTTGGGATTTTACTGATAAAAGTTTGGATTTCTGGATAGAATTTTCATGCAATTTTAAAAATTCATATCTAATTGTAAAAGTATCCAATTGAGGTGATTCAAAAGCTCAAGTGTTTCTTATTAAGTCTAGTTTTAGGAAAAAATAGTTCCTTTGATAAATTAGAATCAGATTATTCCCAGAAAATTCATGTTTGTATACTGCTCCGGAAGCTGGCGAATTTCACTGGGCAAATTTCAAAAACCCATATCTCTTAACATATACATACAAATCATGTAAATGACATATCAAATTAAATCTTGACATGTCTACTTTTAAACGGGATAGTTTTATAATTTTTGGACATCATTAACCTAGGTAAAAGTGATGTACAATGAAACTGCCACGGCTAGAATTCCAAAAATTAGTCAGGAAATACTTTGGCCATCTTTCTTGTACCAAAATGCACCATTTTATTCCATATAATCTACTCCATTTACTAGGGATATTTGGTGATGGAAATTTGGTATGTTAAAAAAAAGATTTCTTGTGCCTATATCTGACCTAAATTGTAGCCTATTACATAGAAAAAGATATGCTCAACAACCAATGGCATTGAGAATTGCAACTTGAATTGCTATCTTTCATCATCATCTTCTTCTTCTTCTTTTTACAATTTTATTTTCTCTCTCATCCTTTCATCTCTCAATTCCTAAGTTAAGACTTAACCACTTTTATTTACCCATTTTTCTCTTTCTCTTTCCTCTCAAGCTTGTTCCTTTCTCGTCGGAGCATTTCTTTGCTTCTCCTCTTCTTGCCGATCGTAATGTCTTCACACATATGAATTATAAGGTTAAGTTTAAAAACTTATAGGATGAACTTTTTTAATCTGTTTAGATGATTTAGGTAAGTATCTTAAAGTTGCATTTTTCTTTGGCTATGGAGAAGCTGCTCCAATTCGCGGGTTAAAGGCAACTTCAGGCTAGAAGGCCAGCTCATGACGGTCCAAAGCGGCTGAAAGCTTAGAATAGCTTAACACGTTGAAATGGCCCGGTAGACCCTCCGGCTGACAGTCCGGCCAGTTGGACCATCCGGTCTGGCCCTTGTCTTCAAACATTGATTAGGACAATCAGCAATATTTATTTAAAAAGATATTAAGAATTGGAATTGTTTTCCTTTAGATAAATAAAATTAGTGTTTAACTTTTTATCTATCAAACTGGATTTAACATATAAATAATCAAATTTGAATTGATCATGTCTAAATTGAATACTATTTTATTAATTAAGATATTGTCAGAAATTATGATAAATCGTAACCTAATCAATATTTGATGAATATGACAGTGGTGATTATTTTATATTGTCCTACCCACTCTATAAATTAGGGTGCCTCTGTCAAATTAGATTTTTATATTTACCAAATTATCCTTCTTTAATTCTATATAAAATCTATATATTTGATAGCCTTCAAATTAAAACTTTCTCTAAAATATTGTCGTAAGCCAAACAAACAAAGAAAAATTAGGGTCATGGCAGAGAAGGAGGGAAAAGGGCATATGAGCATGCCAGTTATTATCAGATAAAGAAATCGATGAAGAACGTATACGGTTAAGCCACATGGGAAAAAAATGCAAAGAGGCAGGCCAAAAAGATCTGAGAATAACATATAGAAAATCAAGAGCAATAAATAATTAAATTAAACATACAAACGAGTAGGCAAAAAAAAAAAATTAAACATACAAATGGGAAAAAAATAAAAGGGAAACCGAAGAGCATATGGTTATTTTAATAAGGGAATAATAATAATACCTATAACTTTCACAGTCTTTTATGGTAAATATTACAAAAATATAAGATTCAGTTAAATTTTTTGACATATTAATAAAGCTAATTAAATTATTTTAAGCTATTTATATTTATCTTTTATCCTCCAAACTAATTTGTGTAACTTATAAACTAATATATTATTTAATCACAAACAACGTACATATCATATAATCAAGTAATTTATTTAATTTCTTTAATCGCTAACAAAAATCAACTAAATCTTATATTTATGTTGAAAGCAATACCATTGTTATTTTTATGGGTAAAGGTGCAAACCCTATTTTTAATTCTTGTGGTTCTTTTATTTTAATTTTTCCGGGTTGCCTTTTTTTTTTTTTTGGCCAGATCCGGGTTGCCATCTGACTGTTTCAGTATCGAAATTCGATTATACGAGATCTGAAACACAAATTTTTATACTTATGAGCTCTCTTCCCCCTACATATTTCGATATATATTGATGCAAACATGGAGGAGCTTCCTGAAGAATTGATACTGGAAATCCTTCTGCGCATTCCCGTCAAATCTCTGGTGTGTTTAAAGTTTGTGTCCAAGCCATGGTACTCAAGAATCTCAAACCCTAATTTCGCTAAGTTGCATCTTCAACTATCTCCTAATTATTCCCAATACCCCAATCGAGTCCTTCTCACAACTCCTCCTCAATAAAGATCCATAGACATTAACGTCTCCCTTTACGATGATTCTAACGCTATAAACCTCGTTTTCCCAACTCTCAAACCGGACACCTATGTTGCTGATCACATAGTGAGTTCGTGTCGAGGCCTTGCATTGCTCCAGACAAAACAAGATCACCTTTTTTGGTGAAATCCTATGACTGGTGCCCACAAACCCATCTCATTCCCTTCTCATTCCATATTAGCAACTCCGTTTGTGTTTTGTTATGATGAATCTCTTGATGACTACTTCATTGGCCTCTCATAGTATCCCGATAATCCATCTCCAATGACTGAGCTTTTTCTGCAGGTTTTTGAGGTTCTTTCTCTGAGAACCAATTCATGGGAATAGCTTGATCTCAATCACCATTTTCGAACATGTTTTGAAAGCTAGAATACACTCTTTTAATGGCGCTATTCATTTCATAGTTAATGTCTTATACCTACTCCACAAAATAATAACTCATTGCATTTGATATAACGACAAAAGATCTATAAAATTATCTCCCCCCATTGGTACAAACTTGGAATATCGTGATTTGGGAGTACATGAAGGTTGCTTTGCTTTAACTGTAGCAAGTTGCAACATTATGTAAGATAATTATATGGATTATGAGATAATATGGAGTGAAGTAATCTTGGACTAAGTTGATATATCCAAGATATTGACTCGTTTTTTTATATTGTTGGTGTCTTTCAGCCGTTCCTATTCTTTGACAAAAAAATACCATCTCAATTTTAAAATCTCAAATAAATAATTTTTCATAAAATTGAGTTATTAATTGACATATAAGTTTAATTAATCTCATTACTCTTATAGACAGGATAACTGATTTTGGATTTTAAAATTCACGTGATATTTATATGCCATTCTCCCATTCTTTAAAGGTGAAGGATATATTACAAATTATGGCATAAAAGACGGTCACGAAGGATTATCAAAATGGAATGACAGAGGAAAACTGCTAGAAGATCGCACAGATGGTCCTAATCTACTTCCTTGTAGCTCTCCACGTTAAGCACCTTGGAGGCGTGCAATATTATGTACGGAAACTTTACTTCCCCTCCCTTAAAGCTGGTATCATGATAAGAATTGGACAGAAGATAAAAAACTAAAATACTAGAGTCAGTATCTGAACTCAAGTAAAAGGGATTATCTTGTCTGAATAATATTGCTTGTCATGCATAATAGGTGTACAACACTATATAGAGTTTTACATAACAATAACTGACAGTGGATAATAATAAATAACTGTTACACATGAATAAAATAAGATAATGACTGTGGACGCGTGTTTTTTCCTAAAGTGTCAAGATAATGACTCACTACTAATTAAACTGACTTCTGGACACGTGTACTTTTCCTAAACTGTCAAGATAATGACTCACTACTAATCAAACTGATTTCTGGAAGCGCGTATTCCTTCTGGAATAGACTAAAAGAGGTTGTGGCCTCCTATCATATCATCAGGTACTTATTATTCTTCCCTCGTTGACCTTCGTTCAACCATATCTTAACGATTATTAAAGATTCAAAACATAAAACCTAATAGTTTTGGAAAATACCATGAAATATGTTGTCATGAGATGTTTAGTATGTCTAGTATAGTTCTACGTGAAAGTTGGTTCTGATTCAAAGCAGTGACAACCTCTCTGGTCATTAACATAACATCTCATCCATAATGAACATATTTGAATACCATCTATGTAATCACATATGACGACTCCCTAGTTATCCATTTATTTTGACTTCATCGTTCCTTAGAAAATATTATAAATGTGAGATTCATTACATCTTCAACAAACCTCATGAGAATCATCATCTTCCTCCTTATTTTTGTCATCTTATATCTGTTTTTATTCCTTGTTCCATTCTCATCCTTTATACTCATAATGTTTTCCTCTTGATTTAAAATATTAACCTCACTTAGCTTTTTCACTATGCAATTCAATATTCAGAATATATACAATGTAATGTTAGGAACACTACACAATTTTTGTTCGTGCCTCTGATTGTAGGACATGGTCACTCTTCTTACTCGTGATATTATATATGCCGTGATCTTTTTCTGCATGTCCAATATATTACAGCATTAGGATCTTTTTCATTCCAATAATGCGTTCAAGGATTATAAAATTATATTGTACTATTATGATTTTCGTTGTTCCACAATTGCTATGACTGCTGCACGCCTGCACTTATCTTATTGAGTTTTTTTTTTTTTTTTTTTTTTGCAGCGTTGCGTTTATCGCTACAAATTGGGATATAATGCGAATCGTTATGAGAAATAGACACGTGCCTTATCTTAGATGTCTCTATTTAGAGAGGGAATGTCTCCATTGATATCTCTTTCCATTTTTGTCACGCCCCAAAAATTAAGGGTTGACCTATTTGGGAAGTGAAAAAAAATATCCCAAAAGCCTTATATATATATATATATATATAAAGATACCTCATTTATATTTGTAGATAGTATTCAAATACAAAATATAAAGTAAACATAAGTTACAAGCTATATATAAAAATTTCGGTTTAAATTTTACATCACAATGGCGATTGATCACTGTAAAACTTCATCTTCCATTCAGCATTGTAGACCTTCCATGATCAAGAGGAGGAACAACATCAACTGCACTATCTGAGACCAAAAATTTATGGTGAATAACGTCCCTTTTTATATAAACTATGGATACCAAAGGAAGTAACCAAAATATATTTAACCTTGAGCAATAAGGACATGATAATAAGTTTAAGTTTCAAGAGTATAAAATTATACTCCTAAATGAACCTAAATATAACATCATTAAATGAATAAAGTCAAAATACATTATAAAACATCTTGCTTAACAAAATTAGTTCAAAAGGATTGAATCTAAAATTGCATCTTTTTATAGGACTTCAACAAAACGATTATCAAGTGTGGACACACAGTCCATGAGGGTAACTAACCAAGCATGGCGTGAAGCCATGAAAACAAGCGTGGACACACAGTCCACGAGGGTAAGTAACCAATCAAGCGCGGCACGAGGCCATGAATAACAAACGCAAGAACAAATCCCACGAATATCAAGCATGAGTACTATGCCCACAAAAGTCAAGCGAGCTTGAGGTTTACCATGGCATGCCAAGGGCTAACGAAACTGCCATTAGCATCAAGCGTTTTGCATTCAATCCTCTCAAAAACATTTTCAAGCATGATTGGGGCTAATTCATCAAAGCAATGAAAAGTTCTTCTTTTTAGTATCATGGAAGCTCATATCAAATATGGCATAGTACAATACCCCAGCATAAAAGTTTACAAACAATATCTTAAAACTTTTCTTCAAACTCAATATGTCGACAAAAATCCTTCCCAAGTAATAAAATTCATGTGCAAACATTCCAAAATGTAAGGTGAATAAATAATAAATGAAATCATCAATCTTAGCTCATTCCAAAATCAACAGGAAAATGGAACAAATTTGATAATGTAAAAATGGTAATTAATATAAAAATATGACAAGTAATGAAAATGTCTTTTTTAAAATTTATTATGGGACACTATTTGATAAGTCATATTTTTACTACATAATTCCATGCAATATTAATGATTTTCCTTGATTTTATATTGTTCAAAATGCATTTAATTGAATAAATTGGAATTATATGGAAGAATATGGAGAATATGAATTTTGGCTTAAAATGTGCATAATTGTCATTCTCTCTTGCATTTAAATTGAGGATTTTTGGTGTTACAAATTTCTTGTAGGAAATTTTGGAGGAAATGAGGATAAAAGAAGGACCAATTTGAAAAAGTGAAAAGTTGAAAGATCCATGGAGCTCTAAGTCCAGACCCAGATCCATACCCATGACCCATTCTCATATCTGACTCAGAAGAGAAAATGGATACAAAAGCAAGACACGAGCTGACTCGACCATTCGTCATTCGATCACACAATTCATTCCATCATCCATTCATTCACAATTCACGGCTCTCAACCCCTCTGTTAACCTCATGAAATTCATGTTATTTTGGCACATTTACCTTTATATTCTTGTACTTTTTGGTAAATGGTTACACATTTTGGGATACATTGTAAGAAAAATGTATCCAGCTGATAATTGGAAAAAAAGGGTCAAAAGTGTTGTTA
>JBAGKO010000008.1:5465767-5476734 GCA_037177275.1 Acacia concinna
CAGGGAAATTGACGCGTATAATTAATGTGCAGACGCGTAATCATAATTACAGAATAATAGAGAATCAAACCTAATCAGTCCTAATTATATACAGAATATTTCCTAATATATATTTCCTAATAAACATAATATTTTTTAACTTTAAACTTACTCTTTAGACATGAAATTGAGCCATATTATTAAAACTAAAAGTTCAATTATATGCGTGTGGGTTGTGATGATGAATATAAATTTTTGTTATATAAAAAATTTGACATAAGGAACTCTTTGAATTCAAACAAATTTATGAATGATTAAAAGACTTTATTGATAGAGTAAAAAGGTAAAAATCTTTGTTTGCAAATATCTGTGGCAAGTAAATTTGTTGACCACTTTTCTCAAAGGCACCCAAATTTTCAACTATCTTCATGAATTCAAATGAATTTACGAATCTTTATAACAAATTTCTTAATAATTAGATATTCATCTCGTCATCACATCCAACATTATATAAATATATATATATAATTGCGGTTTTAATCTTGTCATTGCTCGAAAGTCTAAATTTAAAGTAGAATTATTGTGTTAGATTACCAATCAAAATAAAGAAAAAGTAATAATTACGGCTCAATTAAAATAGTTATGGATTGTTTTTATCTTTAAAACCAAATGTAATTCGCCATTTTATTTTGACTATCATAGCAATTCTTCATCATCATAGGCCAGGTTGATGAATAGAGTTCTTGTGTCTTTTTATCTTTAATTGTATGGATAATTAGTTTTTGCATGTATGTTTGGCGACCACATAATTCAATGAAATAATGAAAATGTATTTATAAGTGTCAGACCTAAGAATAAGCCTAAGATGGAAGGAATAGAACCCCACATACTTGTTATTTTCCGCCCACAAGTCTCTGAGCAGGAAGGAAGTTAGAGAGAGAGAGAGAGAGAGATATTTCTAAATTGAAAATATCATATTTTAAATTTTAATTTTAAAGAAATGTTTAGCACCCTAAAATAAAATAAAATAGAAATGTAATTTCATCAATTTTTTGTATAATAGTCATTATTAACAGTGTTTGATATTATAAAATGAGTCAATATAAATTTTAGAAGGTTAGTGATTATGAAATATAGGAACAGAGGCATGAATACATTTATTTGTATTTTTACGAGTAGTATATATTATTTAGTGATCACTATGTATTTATGAATATTGTTAAACATCTTAATATCTTTGTGGGAGGTGAAAAATTTTGCTTAGAACCCATATTTAATTTACTAAATATTTGTCACCTCTATTTTTACATTTTAATTTACTTGTTATAGTTTAAGTATTTGCTAATTTTACTAATAACAGTTCTCACATTTAGTGTGTATTTGGAATAGCTATGGAAAAGGTTTTTTTTCTTTTTTGGAATCTCAATTCAAGTTGCGTATATCATATGACTTATGTTTAGATTAATGGCAATAGAAGTGCCTCTTTTAAAAGTGAAATTTGTTTGGATGGGTATTTTGAAAATCAATTTTAAAATCTAAATTAGAGTATTTTGTGTTCGGCAAATTCTTAAGTAGTTTGTGTATAAAGATTTATCAAGTCTGTCTTGCCAATCAAATTTCTTTTAATTTTTACCAGCAATATATTTGTGTGTGTGTGTAAGGTATCATATAATATAATCTGAAGGAAAAAACTTTATCATCCTTAATTAGGATCCCTATGCCATATATATATATTCTCTTTTTTTGCCAACTAAATATATATTCTCTCTCCTCTAGCTCATTTCGTTTTTTAATCCCCTCTCCTCTAAGCAATAGTAAAAAAAAAAAGCTGAAAGCCAAAAGTGATAAGCTGCAAAATGTGGCTTAACAAAATAAATAATTTTTCCCCTATAGGCCTAATTGACCAAAAGGCCGATGTACCAAACAAAAGCCGAAGATTTCAAAAGCCCCAATCTTGCTTTTACCACTTCAATTTTGCTTTTAGGCTCTCCATAAGCTATCCGGCCCAAACACACCGTGAATAATGCATATGCAGATGCATGCGCAAACATAGAGCACAAGTCATTTCCACTTGAAACTGTTTTTTTTTTTTTTGTTTTCCAACGAGTCAAGACAAATTCTAAAAAGTCCGTGATTATATAATGTAGAGATATATATCTATAGGGACGGATATACGGAAAGATTTCTTTTGTACTTTTTACGAGGAGCTAATATATTGAGGGGGCCTATGCAAGGAAACAGAAGTTCTTGAGTTGTGTAATTGATTATTATGCAAAGTATAATTTTTTAAACAAATTTTAAAATAGATATATTGAATATATTGATGTCAAAATCATGAAACAAAAACCTAGCACCATATATAGTCAGTCGCACCATATAAGCGGTAGTCTATACTTATATAATGTTGATCAGCATGTCATGCTTATGAAAAAAAAAAAAAACGAGGGGGGGATAAGCATGTTATGCTAGATCTATGGAGTTTGTATAAAACTGATATACATAGATATAAAATAAATAATTAGAGCAAAAAATGATAACACCAATAAATATTGGTTCAATTGGTAAATGTGTTGGCTTATAATCAAATGGTTGAGTTAGAATTTTATTGATTAAAGACTTTATTGATGGATAATCTATAAGTATTTGTGTAAGCTATTTCTGAATATGAAGACATGTCCTTCAAAATCCAACTCACCTAGATTTTTGGTCATAAAAATTGAGGCCATTTTTGTTACTTGCTTGCAATTTTAAAAAAAAACGTAGCATTTCAGTGATTATGGAAATTAGAAGCACTTCTATGTCTTTTACCATGCATTTTGTTTCCAATAAGTTATGTAGTTTTTTTAATATTCCTAAATTAGTCAACTGGATGGAGCATATCTTTATCCTTTTCCTATGGGTCAGCATGGAAGATATAGTTTTTTTTTTTTGCCAACAATTTTGTAACGTTTAAGCCCCATGAAAAAAAATGAAAAATTTTATTAAAGGAATAAAAGTATAGTTTATGGGGAAAATGAGATGAAAGGTGTATAGAAGTATTAAAAAATGAAAAGAGAAAAAAGGATTGCATGAAACGCAATGAGAAAAGCTTGATAAAAAAAATCAGAAAAATAACATAGACCATGACTTATGAAAGTTATAACTCCTTACATTTATTTTATTTTATTATATTGACATGAATATGGTGATGATTTTAGTATACTTATGGTAGAATTTTTTTTTTTTTTTGAGATGAAATCAAAGTACGTGTATTTATTAAAAGTAAATGTTACCATAATTTAGTCCATTAGTTTAATTTATGGTTTTAAACTAATTCCTTAAGTTTAAATTGTCTCATAATTCCCGGCCAAAAAAAAAAGTTGTCTCTTACACTTTTTATTAGAAGATCAAAATGCAATTTAAAAAAGAAAAAAAAAGTCAATTAAATCCAGCTGAAATAATAAAATTTAGATTCAAACCTACAAGTACTTTTAACAAATTTTTAATCAGTTTAAGAGTTCTCATTAGGATTTTTTTTTGAATTTGGTGATTTATTTCTATGCCATTTTCTCCTCTTATTGTCATCACTCTCCTCTAGTCCCATCTCATTCTCTTCCATTGGTAAAATAAAAAATAAAAATAACCCTCTAGCCTGATTAGGAATTTATAAAAAAAAATGTATGCCCATTTTGGTATTTCATTTGGATTCAATTGAGATTTTCTCTTGAATAAATTGTCTCTCACTATCACGTGACCTTTTTAATAAAAAAAAAAGTAACGATATTTTTCATCTACATACTCTTTGGAATGAAAGTATTAAGTATCATAAGAATATGCAAGTGTGTTATGGCTCATCTCATGATTATATATTTGCATTTATTTACAATTTAGGTGATTTATGCCCAACTGAATAATGTGGGGGTGTGTGTGTAAATATATATATCTTCTAATTATTCTTAAATTTCCTTTGTTTTTTTCCGATCCAAGTTATGCGAGCAGATCGCCTTAGAGACGGCGGGAATAAATAAAGTGCGGCTGATCAGCTTGATCCAAATCATTGGGTTGGTTCTAAGTTATTTTAATAAATGAATTCATGTGATTTTTGTTTGTTGTGTACGTAAAATCTCAAAAAAAAACTCCCCCATGACAATAACAACGATAAGTTGGGATGAGGGAGCAGTGAACTTTTTTTTGGGGAAAAAAGGAAAAATGGCAGTTAGGTTTTAAAAATGGGACTTAATTATAGAATGATCCCTAACAACAACTGAGAAGTGACAAATGACAACTTAAGTAGTGGGATTAACAACTTGTAAGAACCATTATGTAATTAAATCTTATCTCTGAGACCTAACTGTCATTTTCCACAAAAAAAAAAAAGACAGAGCATGCGTTTACTTCCTTCTTAAGGGATTAAGACCATAATTTCTATGCAGGTTTCTTGAATGTAATGTATCCACAAAATTGTTACAATTGTTTTGACTTTTGAGGAAGTTGTCTTGGTGTGCGGTTTGGATGGGTAGGGTAGCATTGACATCTTTTTTTAAAAAAAAAATTGATTTTTGCAAATTGAAATAAGATAAAAGTTAGAATATTTAATATGATTTATGTGAAGTTTGGACAATTAAAGGAAAAACAAGTTGTATGTAAAATGATTGAAAAAAGACACAAATTTTATTCAATAATACATCTTTATATTATATATATGTAGGATTATATCACGTGATAATTTTTTTCAGAAAAAATAAAAGATAAAAACTTTATTATTGAGAAAGTTATGAAAATACTAGATGACTTAATTAATAATTAGAATTTATTAGAATGGAGTGTCATTTCCATAACTATAAAATTTATTAATTTTAGGAGAATTCCAAAAAATAGAAGGGAAATCTACAAAAGACGTTTCAGCGCAACTAAATCATAAAATCTCATATAAGTCCTTTTGTACTTGAAATATTGTAAAATTATAAAAATATCATTAGATTTTAACAACAAAAGTATCTCAATTCACAATAACTCACAACTTACATACATATTACCTAAATGCCTCTGTTACTATTAATTAAAATACTCTTGTTGTTAAAATCTAGGAATATTTTTTGTAATTTCACAACATTTTAAGCATAAAAGGATTGATCTTGAATTTTATGATTTCGTTGCACTAAATGTCTTTTACAAATTTTCCTTTGTATTTTTTTTTTTTGGAATTCTCACTTAATTTTATCTTAATTTCAATTTTTTTATTTGTTTATTTTGAAAATGGAATGGTGGGGTTGGTCTTTAGAGCTAGCTTCTGTAGGAGAGCAAAGCCCACGAGGAGCACGAGGAACATAGGGATAGCTTTATTTATTATCTCCATGGTTAGGAATTTTAACTGGGATGTGGGTGATTTTTTTTTTTTTTTGGGCAGTGGGTGTAGGTAATTAGAGGTTAGGGATATTAGTTATATATATATATATATAATATCAGGTCTTAATTGTAATATTCAGTTAATTTTTTTAAAAGGTTAAAGAACCAAAATAAGTTATTTAATCATATTATATGATGTATTTTATTATATTATACTATATTAGTCCATAAGTCAAATAAAATGGTTTAAAGAAAAACAAAAAAATTAATGTTTTAAAGTGATGTAATCAATTTTTTTTAAAATTCTCTAATAAAATCAAGTGCGTTTTATAATTAAGATCCGATGAGAATATATATAGTATATAATCACATGTCTCCCAAGAAACAGAAACATATAATTCATCATTTTTTTTCCATATATGAAGCATGATTAAATATGGGTGAGAAAATAAATCTCAACAAGTAGTTTTTTTTTTTTTGGACAATAAATCTTAGCAAGTAGTTAATCAGTGATTATCTAGGAGAAGCAGGGGGATCAAATTTACAGAAAGATAATATTTGTTTTTTTGGTACCATTATATTGTTACTGACAGTTAATATATTATTTCATTTCACATTTTAAAAAGTAGGTGGCCTGCGATATTGATGAGAAAACCACGTATGTGACAAAGAAAACTATGCATATATGCGAACAAACAGATAAGACCTTTATTTTTAAGGTAAAAAATTTGGTCAAAACAAATAGAATACTATGAAAAATTGCAGTGAGGTTTTAATAAAAGACTTTATGTTAAATAGATCCCGTAAAATCGCGTATTTACAGTAAAGTCGCATAGAGTTGTTAATACAATTCATGAAGTTGTTAATAATAACCCCATTGTAGTTCATCAAGTTGTTAATGGAGACTTTATTGCAATTATGTTGTTTCATGAAACCTCTTTAACATAAAATTTCTTATTTAAAATCTCACTGCAATTTTCCTAGATTCTAAGATAAGATATGTGCTTTTGTATTTCTGGCTAAGAAATAATATACAATTTAGTGGCCTTCAAGAATCAAGGGTTAATTTGGGAAACAAAAAAAAAATCAAGAGTTAACCTGTCCTCTACGTCTACGCAAACCAATTTCTCAAACATGAACGGCAAAATGCAACTTCTTCTTTCTTTTCTTCTCTTTTCTTTTCTTTTTTTTTTTTTTGGCCTTTAAGGGAAAACGCAAGTTATTGTTAGGTTACTGACTTTTGTAATTAACATTATTATACCACAAGATACTCTCTGTACAACGAATTAAATTGATCACATTAACTCCTTACATTTTATTTTATTTTTTTTTAAATGGAGCTGATAGACTCGAGTAGGCACTAACAGTTTAAAGTTAGAATGACGGAATCGAACCTGTGACCTCCTCCCACTTAAGAGATACCATTACCACTAGGCTACAAGGTCTTAGGTTTACATTTTATTTTATTGACATGAACATGCGGTGCTATTTTAATCCACTTATGATATACTTTATTTTTGTTTTTCAAGATGAAATCAAAGTACATTTATTTAATTAAAAAGAAATGTTAAGATAATAATTTTGCCCATTGATTTTATTTATCGTTTTAAATTAATTCCATAAGTTTGAATTGTGTCATAATTTCCAGCAAAAAAAGTCGTGTCATAATTATTTTAAAAGTTTCCATTTCATTTTAAAATGTGTTTGCGGGGCTTAAATGAAATCTTCACTTTCACGGGAAATTTCTATTAAGCAACACAATCAGGATTTAACTTCAAATAAGTCCTATAGAATCCTAAAATTTCAGTTTTGTATTGAGTAACTGAAATGAAATTATGTTTTGATATAAATATATTTTTCAAAGAAGTATAAGAGTTGTTAATTCCGTATGTGTTGTTGTTAATTTACTTACTTATACTTGTTAATGTACTAATTGTTGTTGTTTTTCACGGTAAAGAAATTTGAGAATATGAAAAATGAGAATTGTTAATTTCCTTTTATGTTGTTATTACCCTTACTTAGCTTGTTAATTTAGAACTATTTTTTGTTGTTTTTAATTTTTGAAATTTTAAGAATATGGAAATGAAATGTGTTTGCTCGATTAGTTTCCTTAATATACTTGTTAATTTACTAATTTTTGTAGTTTTTTTAAAATTAAATTCGTGCATTTTTGTTATTTCCCATAAAAACATAATTTCCTTATAATTCCTAGTTGAAATTCCAGAATTCTTTGAGACCTATTTGAATTTAAGTCCTAATCGTGGGACTTATTGCAATTTACACCATATTTATATGTTTTTATTTTTTTGGCCAACACACAATATTAAAAAATAAGGAGTTGAAAAAGAAAAACCGAAGCGTGGGGCGCAGACCATCTGGAAATCTCGAGTAACCAGAAAAGGTAGTAAACAAAAATCAAATCTGTCCAGTCTCTGACGTTCCTTTCGTCTTCAACTCAACTGTGTCTACCCTTTATTATATCATTTTCATCGCAAGCACATCACAACAACGCATCCTTCTATTTCTTTTTCTTTTCTTTTTTTGGTGGGAAATCGGGATTGTTTTGGATCCAAACCACCAAGGTCGATACTGTTGAATTTTCGATTTCCTCAAAGTTTCTGTATTGGTGGCCTTCGATTTCAATGGCGACGGAGCAGTTGATGTCCGGTGGTGGTCCCCGCTACGTTCAGATGCAATCGGACCATTCGACGGCGATTTCTTCTTCTTTGTCATTCCGGCTTGGCGGTGGCCCTGAGCCTACTCGAATTTTCGATGAGTTGCCAGAAGCCACCATCGTCGCCGTCTCTCGTCCCGATGCCGTCGACTTCAGTCCCATGTTTCTGTCTTACACAATTGAATTTCGTTATAAACAGGTATCGTCTTTCTCTTCGTGCTATCACAAGCTGAGATCCTGTTCCATCTAACGCATGGACATCTGAATTGGGATGAAGAAGCCAATCATAGTGCGGGAAAATGAAATTGGATCGGTTACTCGATTGATTTATTTTCTTATGCTGCAGTTGCATCCGCGTAGTACGTAACTTTACCAGCAAGCATAATGCAATTGTTAGTTCTGGATTGATGGATGCACGCAATCCTCTTTTTTGGTCTCTAAAGCGCTGTATATAGTAACATCATTAAGCTAGAAATATTTTCCTTTGCAGCTTGAAATTGTGACCTCTTCCCCCGTTCTTTTGTTAACCAATTGATATGCGTTCTACAGTTGGCACTCATCCCCCATTAGCCTGGATGTGGGGTTTTTTCCCCTACATGTTTTTTTATCTGTACTACTCTCCCCCGTCTCCCGCCCCCTTTTTACTTTTTCCAAAGAAATAGGGGGGAATTCCTTCACTACACCTCTGATTTTAGAAAGCTTTGCTATAGGAGTGTACTTATGCAGCTCTTTTTCATACCAGTTCAAGTGGCAATTGGTGAAGAAGGCTTCTCACGTATTTTATTTGCATTTTACGTTGAAGAAACGTGCCTTTATTGAGGAAATTCATGAGAAGCAAGAGCAGGTATTTGTCAAACAATGTTGTCCATTATTATTTGGTTACTCAGCTACTAATGTTCTGCACACGCATATAATCGTTATCCATGATTTTAATATGTGCAGCACTTTTCCATTTTATTTAATGATATCTTGTGTATCTAGAAAAGTTTGGATCGTAATGTAATGTTCACTGATATATTATATTAAAGGTTAAAGAATGGCTTAACGATCTAGGCATAGGAGAACACAATGCTGTGTTGCAAGATGATGATGAAGCTGATGATGAACCTGTTCATCTACATCATGATGAAAGTGCTAAGGACAGGTGGCAAGCAATACTTTTTTCTTTTTGTGTTTGAGCAATCTTGGAATTTTCATGCTAAAAATAGCTGGTTTTTGGTCCAGAGATGTGCCATCTAGTGCTGCTCTACCAATTATACGGCCAGCCATAGGAAGACAGGATACCATGTCAGACAGAGCCAAGACTGCAATGCAAGGATATTTGAATCACTTTTTAGGAAATATCAATATTGTTAACTCTCCAGAGGTATGCTTTGTGCATACAGTACTGAAAATAAATTATTCTTACCATGTTATAGAAGCATTTCTTCGTATGCGTTGACATTGATTTATTGTCTTGGCTTGAGTATATCATAAATATATATGATGTCTATGTCAATGGACTTCACATCGATTTAGTAATTTATATGTAAAATGAAGGCAGAGTTGACTATGATTTTCATCATGAAAACCTGATGACAGCTTACAAATCTTAGTGTTATCAGTTTAACCCTTAACATTTAAAAGCAAAGCAATGCAAGATGTTTAAAATTATATGCATATTTTTTCAACTTTTTTGAACTATAGCTTGTCTCTATATATGCCACAACACTGCTCTTTTGCATGCAGCCCCGGGCAAAATTAATTAAAAAATATTGAAGGGATGATGGTTATGGGTTTTTCAAGGAATCGTCAAATTCTACAAAAGTCTCATTTTGAGCTGGACGGAAGTAAATATGCTTGAGGCAGTAGAGATTGTGAAATTTATCTTGCTTTTTTGCACTGATCCTTCTTACTCTGACCATGCCTGTTATGGGAGTACTGAAATAAATTGGTATGAAAATGGGCATGAATGACAAGCCTTGCCTAATCTGTTTGAAGAGAAAACCTGCTTCCTCATTTTGCTTGAATTCAAACAGAAGTTTAAGATCATAATGAAATCTTTGCTGAGGCTCTAAATATGTTTCAGTTAATGATGACTCTATATCTATTGGTCTATGAAAGAGCCATTTTGGTGTCTTGGTTCGTCAATATATATAAATCATCTATTTCGAAGTGTAAGACTTAATTGTTTCACGCGAGTGTAGATAGCTATTTAATTATATGATGCATTTCCTTTATATAAAAAGAGTGGTGAATTCGCTATTCAAATACTTCTTTCCATTGTTTAAAATTATAAAAATTAGTTTTACATGCAAAGAGTGATTGACATTTGATTTATTATTTTCTAATTATAAAAAATTTTATGTACAAATGAATCAAAATTAAAATTATTAAATGATTGAATCATCTCAATTTTCTTACAATACAAGTTAAAATTTGCTATAATACAAGAGACCATGTGTTTACGATTGAGCAGCAGCAAAAGCTGTCACTAATTGCTTGATAAGTAATTAAACAGAATCTTACAAGGCTGGCATGTTTTTGGTGTTTCTGATGGGCTCAAATTTTTCTGAATCAATGCCACTTCTTGGCTGCTGTATGTAGTACATGTTAATGTAGTATGAAGTTTGGACTTGTAAGGATTTTTTTTTTCTGGCTAATCCTCATGCATATGTTTGTTCAATTATGGTTGGTTGTTGGCTTTCTAATCTCTTATTTTGATTCATTGTTGCATTTGTACAATTTAAAAATCACTAGCTACCTGCCTTTACAAGAATCAGTTGGCTACTGTAGGTTTGCAAGTTTTTGGAGGTATCAAAGTTATCTTTCACAACTGAGTATGGCCCTAGCTTGAAGGAAGATTATGTGATGGTTAAGCATCTGCCAACAATTCCTAAGGATGATGATTCCAGAAAGTGTTGTTTATCTCGGTGTTTTAGTTGTTGTAATGACAACTGGCCGAAGGTAATTAAGTCCTGCTCTTGAAGTTGGGTGATATGTTGCACTT
>JBAGKO010000008.1:5476834-5501665 GCA_037177275.1 Acacia concinna
TCCCTTTTGATGTCCTCCTCCATCAAAGGGCTCATTTGAACTTGAATGGTCATTAATTGAATTTGAAGAGGCAAATTATCGATTATGGATCTCTTGGATTGCATCAAAATACCTCATCTAGGCCTTGAAAAATATCCGAGTACGACCTCATCTACCCGAAATCCTTTATCTAGGCCTAGAAAATTCCTGGGATGTTACACAATGCACCATATGATGCAAATAGAGATAAATATGTGACACAACATATCAAGTCATATCAGCCTAAGGTTCACCCCTAATTGCGAACTCATGCACATATATGCATATCACATATCATGACGTCTCAGCACTGTAGACATTATAGCTAAGTACAACATCCCATCAAGTCACAGCTAGGTACATTTCACATAACAAAACATAGCATAACAAAGCATATAAACAATCACATAATATGAAAGATAGAGTTACTACTTGAAATCCTTCCCAATATGCTTGTCCTTTCTTTATCAGTATTTTGGTCTACCTGGGCAAAGGTCGAATACTAAATACCAAATGTATAACAAATGATTTCTTACTCATTCAAGCTTCATTCCTAAACTCATATAATTAATTGTTGGGAGAATTGCATTGAGGTCCCTTGGGATTTTTATGACATTAATTCCAATTGTGAATTGACCATTCAACTCTTAAGTCGAGCTCTATTGACAACTATACAAGCATCAATTGACAACTATAAGGGCGTCTATTGACAACTATGAGTGTCCATTAACAACTATACGTGTGTCTAATGACAACTAGTCGGGCAGCTGGTTACTGCTTCCACTATGCTAGGATCTGTCGAGATCTTTCTCGTGAGGCTACATGGCCCTGAAATTTAACTTCCGGAAGACATAACTCATAGCTGCTCAACTTGATATAGAATTGCTCATCTTTTAATGTGCCTAACACTTTTCTCAAGTGCTTTCCTCATGCTCATCTCTATGTTGATAAGGATTACCACGAATTAGTCTATCCACAGATGGAAATTCAATTCAGGAAGTCCATACATACTATAGGTGCATCGGTAAGCCCAAATGGCGTACCTAATTATGCCTAGTAATGCATATATGATCTTGAAGGTAGTGCTTGGCACATCCTCTGCCTTTCCTTTAAGCTGCTAGTAACCTCTAATCTCATGTCTATCTTTGAGAACAAATGGGATCCTCGAACACCCCTTATGAAAACATTTCACCATGTCACAAGTTATCATGTGTAGTTGCAGATCAACAATATAAGTCTCCGCAATGCATCTCAATGTCTTAGGGTAGACTGCAAAGAACCACACTGTCTCACACAACCATCTTCATTCATTGAACCAAGAATCATATAATGCTACAAATCACATATATCAAACATATATGTTACCCGCCTAAGGACCATGCCTGACCACAACATAACACATCAGTCTCATATCTTTTACCCACTTAAGGACCATGCCTTACCACATAATAGCATATCAGTCTCATTCATATCTACCTAAGGTTCAGACTTGAGTGTGGACTCATTCACATCTCATGCATATCACAGTCTCAGCAACAAGTCTACTTGGAAGCCCTTACCCGAGAACCTCATGCCGCACAAGTCATCCCTCAAGACCACCTTGATTATCTTGCCTTTCCCCATTTGTATTTTGCTTCTGTTGCACTTCTCGCAGCTCTTCTTTAAGACTATGTATCATCATCATCTGTTATTCTGTCAGCATGCCTAATACTTGCTACCTTAGGTCAGGTCCCACCTCTAGACCCTACCCAACACCTTTTCCTTTAGGTCTCACCATCCTTATGTGTTACTATACAAGAATAGAGAAGACGTAAACTCCATAAAACTGTAAGGGCATTCTTGTCATTTCACAAAATTCTGATACATAGGTACTTCAGAGAGAGCATCTAGCAGACATTACCTGTAGTTTATGGGAAGTTCTTGACAAGATTTTGGAAGGTACCTATTGTTTTGCCATCTTCATGGAACTTGTGTGAGTCTAGTCTTGCCCTTATGCTAGACAAAAATGAAAGAGTAGGAACTCATATTATACATTAGCAATTTAGGGTTTGATCAAAGCCCGGAAGACTAAAACATTGGTAGAGGATAAGAAAATAGATTGGAAAGGACTCAAGGTAGTAATTCTATTTTTCATATATTATGTGATTGTTTATATGCTTTGTTTTACCATATTTTGTGATGTGATATGCATGTGATGTGCACAAGTCCACAGTTTGGTGTGAACCTTAGGCGGATATAATATGAGACTGATATTTTATTCCACAGTCAGGCATGGTCCTTAAGCTTAGGTGTTTAGAAGATGCTGGTAGGGTTTTACAAATATACAAAGTCTCAAAAGTTTAGAAACTAAACTAACTAAACTAAAGCTATCCGCCGATATGGGCATAGACTCTTAGTATCTAGTCTCCACAGCCTTGCCCCAGGAACTGTAACATCCATATTTTTATTCACTAAAATTCTTTAAGTTGATGGCAAGATAAAAGGAATAACATGTGGATTTTGGTGTAAGAATTGTGGCCCAAGTAGGTTCCCACTAGGTTCTAGAATGCGATTGGTGGCAATTTTTATGTGTCATGTTTGCCTAGGTCAAATTTCCCTTAGAAGGGAGGTGTTTATTGTTGGCAAAAGTGAGATACCCACATTTGTAAACCCTCTGCCTTAGTTGCAAGTGGAGGAATAGGAACCTCGGGCTATACTAGTCTATCCTCTACACCTTCCGGATTATTGTTATTGTTGTCCCTCATATCATATGCTATCTATTGTTCTTTGAACATGCCCAATAATTGTTGCATCAAGTTAGGGGCCCTTTAGATCTTGCTTAGCTGTCTATTGTTTATTGTCTCTTGCTCTAACCATCTTATGTGTTACTATACAAGAAAAAAGAGGAGGTAAATTTTCATATAATGCAAGGATATATTCATCATTTCACATAATTCAGATACAAAAATACTCTAAAGTTAACAGACAACATACATTTTTAGTAGTTTAGGGAAAGCCTTTAACAATATACAGCCTTTGGGCCCTTGTTCAACATGTTTTTATTCCTTAATATCACATAACTTAAACTTAGTCTACAACTTCCTAGGGGGTCACCCATCCCAAAATTTCTTTAGGTTAAGCACACTTAACTATGGTTTAGCAGCCCAAAATACGAACATCGGCTCTTCATCACTTTTGGATGTCAACTTCATAGGACTGCCCTGGTCCTAGTAAGTCGTGCCATCCATCTTCGAGCAATCCTCTACTAGGAACTTACCACCTATTAGTACTGGTATCCCGTTCTTGTGTTGGGCTCAAAATGCTGTATTTGGGAAGAAGTACAACATCATCCTATACTAGTCATCATCCAGATACAATATCCCTTGAACGGCTAGGTCATAAAGCAATTCAAGTATGATGAATACTGGGTCACAAAAGTGACGTATCTCCGGATAGCCAATAAACAAATATCTCGAATGTGCTCCCCATAGCTCCCACTTTGGCCATAGATCATAATATATGCGTATTGGTTGGGCTATAGAATTGGTAACAAAATATGCGTTCGACTTAACCTATCAGTTCTCATGTCATTAGTGTCTCTTACTGATGAACTGGCTGCCAGCTTCAGCCTAGGCTGAGGCCTAAATAATACCATTGGTTGAACTTGCTTCCTCAAGGCCAACAACATCTGGGCACCGCTCTTAGCCCAGTAGTGTTGCACCCTCTCCCCTTCTGGTCTCCACCGATCCTTTAGGGCTTGATTCACTGATGGGGGTGATATGCTCCGTTGCTGCCATCGCCCACTCATCAATCATATAAAAATGTGAACATACTAAACATTCATAGCAAACCATCATCTTCACCATACCACAGTCATTAAGTTATCATCATTAAAAATATGCAAAGTGTAGTGCATATATCTCATGTCTAACGACATATAGTAAACAACCATACCACCTCAGTCTCATGGTGATGCGATCCAGGATATCCAGAATCAACAAATTGTGTCTTCAAATTCAATTGACTCTTCAAGTTTAAATGAGCCTTTTGATGGAGGAGCACAACAAGATGGAGGTTCAATACAACTAAGCATGAAAAAAGAGGCCTAAGATCAAGGATTGAAGTCCAATGTCCTTGATAGAGATACAAGTGGCATTTTATATGGTATCCAACAAGTCATCAAAGTTGGCATCCAAGTTGACGACAAAGCACTATATGGCAGCTAAGGTGGCATTCACAATAAACAAGATGCTGGCCATGTTATAAATGAAGATCCCAAATGAGCCTAAGATCATCTTCAAGACATTGAAGGCCCCATTCCTAGAAGCCCTAAACAGATTGAGATGTTAAAGAGGCTAGAGATAACTCAAGAATCAATTTGCTTCATTAGAGTCCCATAATGTTATTATGTATGTTAATGGTACAAATGAGGCCTTAAACCATGCATATACAGGCCCTTATTCGTTCTTTTACAAGACATAGATTCTTGAGCATTTTGGAAAATGATGCGATCCAAGATATCTATAATCAACAATCTACAACCAATCGAAAATATACTCACCCCAAGAAAGCAAAACACAGATCTGGAGATCCCCTTGAACCCTTGAGTGCGAAAGAATAAGGACACAAAGTGTTGGAAGATGCCACAAGGTTGATCAAAACTTGGTAAGTCTGCTAGTTCTAAGAAGAACCCTAGAGAGATTCTACTTTCAAGAAACAAGTGCAATAATGCAACTTTCATTCAAAAATCAAGTTTGCCTTCAAAAGATTACATAAATGAGTATATATAAGCCAAGACTCTTGAAAGCAACCCTAACATGAAAGCCCTAGTTGGTAACCTAAGCCCAAAAGCCCAATATGAGCTATCTGAGCCTAAAATGCTCAGTAATAAAATGCACTAAAAATAGTTGTGAAAATACAATAAAAATAGAAAAAATTTCCTAAAATGAAATTAAACCCTAATAAATGAATAATGATATCTTCTAGATGCTTTTTGAATTATTTTGGACATCATACATTTTGGACTTTGCAAAGGTGAAGTGTTTTCTGACTTCACACAATTTGAAATAGAAAACTCAAGTTTGCAAATGCCAAGCCTTCTTCTCTTGACTTATGTTTCTTGATGTCTCAAAATCTCCTCATGTTTTTCCGAGTGAGAAACCCAAGTCTTTGAAGGTGAAGTGTTCTCATATTGATTTGTTTTTCCAAAGTGATATCATAATTTCAAAGTCAAAAACTCAAGTCTATGAAGGTCAAGTATTATCATATTTATCTTGTTTTCAAACTACACTTAATTTTGATTGAAAAACCCAAGTTTGTAGAGGTCTAGAATTTAATTGAATTCTATTTCAAATTGTGTGAAGTCAGAAAATACTTCACCTTTGTAAACTTGAGATTTATATTTGAAAAACATGGGAACCTTTAGAACATAAAGAAACATAAGTCAAACAATTCACCTTTAAAGACTTGAGTTTTCAAGCAAGATGATAGGAAAACTTTGTAAATTTTGAAATGGGAATTCTGGCCCAGACCACCAAGACTTGAGTTTTCTTGTCTTGGTATTCTTTGCATAGCGAGTCACTCACTGTGTAAGGAAAACCAAGACTCAGGTCTTGGTCTTGTCACAATGGCTGGTCACCACGAGGAGATTAAAAGTGATATTGAGGGCAAGATTAGAAGACCAAAATGCCAAGATCATGTCTTGATATATAAAAATCAAGACAAGAAAAAGTGAAAATATGTGGCTAGTAATATTTTTAATTAAAAAAGATAATTAGCACATGTTTTGACCATTTGAATAAGCCTTATTAAGCGCATAAGCCACCCTAAATTTTGTGTAGCAACTGGAGAAAAGGAGAGAGAGAGTGTGTGTTCTTGAAAGATTGAGAGATGAGGAAGGAAGAGGAAAAGAAACCAAGTGGATCCAAGGTAAGTAAAAGCCTAAATCTTCCATATCTTCCTATTTCTTGACCCTAAACCTCTTCTAATGGTTAAGGCCTTCTCAAAATCTCATGAAGGAAGAAGAAAATCATGGGTTCAAGGGGTCTAGGATTTCAGTGTTGAGCAAGAGAATAAGAACTCAAGAGGCAAGCACCTAAACCTTGAATCTCTTGTTGATTCTTGTTGGTTGTTGGTAATTATTGTTGACTACGGTGGTTGTTGGATTGTGATGGCTGATTTCTTATTTCGGATGCACAAAACCTTAGGGGAAGTACTGCCCAAACTTTGTTAAGTTAGGTAGAAGGATTGGTTAATGGATTGGATAGGTGAATAATACTGTTAGAACGATGTTTTGATGAAAGGAACCTTGAAAGTAATTTTTTTGTAACTTCTTCCCTGTTTCGTATGGGCTCTATTTGGGGGTGTTAGAGTTGGATTTTGGCTTATTTGATCCTTCCAATGTGTTCAAAATGAAAAAGTGTGTGGGTAAAGTGAGAAAGTAAGATTGGAAGCATCAAACATAAAAAATAACATTTTTGACCAAAATGGTGACCCTTTTGGTTTGGGCCTGGAACAGGGGGAAGGAGTGTGATTTTGGGAATTTTGAGTCCAGAAATGGACTTAGGACGCAAAATTGTATAGGGATGGGCTAGGTCATGATTTTTAGAAAAAAGGAATTATATTGGATATCAAAGGAGAGAAAGCAGTACCCCTTGAGGTAGTTTGATAATTAGGTGAATTTAAGATGGTTAATTGGTCTTAAACCTTTGAATGCACTTGGTTCTAAAGTATTTAATGAGTAATAGCTTATTATGATAAATTGGACTTGTAGGAATTAATATTTGCAGAGTAGGGATGAAGAGCTAGTAGAGAACTCGGACAGGGATAGGCGTCTATGTGATAACTCTATCTTTCATATTATATGTGATCGTTTATATGCTTTGTTTTCCATGTTCTATGATGTGATATGCATGTGATGCGCACAAGTCTATGGTCAAGTGTGAACCTTAGGCAGATATGATATGAGACTAAAATGTTGCTCTGCGGTCAGGCATGGTCCTTAGGTGGGTACGATGAGCTTGAGTAACTAACTTGTTATTACATATGTGATTTGTTGCATTATGTGGTGCATTGCATGTACAAATTTCATGTATTTATGATTGATTAAGAGTTGCTACTGAGATTCTTTTGAATCTCACCCTTTTTCCCCCAACATTTAATGTACTCAACTAGAGAAGAAAGTTCCCAGTGCAAGAACATAGTGACTAGATACTAAAGGACCAAATCCAATGCTTTGTACTCTTTGACTGTGGAATTGAATGAGGGGTTTAACAAGTTGGGTAAAAATGGATTTTCAACTTCCATTTCAAAAAACACCTTTCTTACACTTCTAATCACTTGTTTTAACTATTAAATTCATTCCTTACATGATCAATAAAAAATTGATTAGCACCTCCCCTTAAGGTTCATGCATCCTAAATTTAAAATCAACCCAAAACAACCAACAAACAACAACAATCACCAACAACAATTTCAAATCACTAAGAATCAATTAGTAGAATAAGAGATTGGAAGTTACCTCTTGCATTATACTTGCCAAAACTAAACCTTAGGCCTTCTTTCCTCTTGATTTTCTTCTTGTTAAACATGTATCCAAGAGTACTCAAGAGATTAGAAGAGGTCTTGCATCAAAAATCTTAAGAGAAATGGAAGATTTTGCCTTAAACTTACCTTAGATACTTCTTGACCTCTTGTTCCTTCATTCTTGTGCTCTCTCCTTCTAAAACTCTCTCTTTCTCTATTGTCCTACCTATGTTGGCAGAAAATGGCCTCCACATGTGGTCTCAAATTTGTTTCATGCATGTTCTTAATTCCCTTAAACAATTAAGAGAAATCATCCACTACAAAATATTATTAATATCTAATCTATTCTTGGCCTCCATTTTGGTCTTTCAATCTTGTCCTCAGGATTAGTTTTAAACTTCGCTTTTGACCCTATTAGTGGTTGATAAGTCCCAATTTTATTATATATTTTCATATCTAATTTTGGGATTTTATCATTGTTAATGTGCTTAATTGTTATTATTATGATTGTTGTGGATTAAAAGGTATTGAACAAAATAATTGCTAAAAAGGCTAAAACTGTCATATTTTTTATTTTCCTATATTAAATCGATTTGCATGAAGGTATTCTTTTAGTTGTGTTTATTGTAAGAAAATTCAGGAATTAAAGTTAAGGAGATAATCAACCCTAAAAAGTGGATGATAGATTATAAAAAGGTGTGTTAGAAATAATATAAGAAAATAGAGGCAAGAGATGTGTACTGGGTCAGGTCGTATCTGAGAGCGTTGCTCATGCATCAGTTAAGACTACTAAGTCTAACCATTGCACAATAATAAACCAGAACAGAAAGAAATTATGAAGAAAAAAAAAAAGAGAGCGCAAGAGAACTCAATTTCTTTAGGATGCCTTTTTTGCTTGGTGAGAGGCTTTATTTATAGAGATCCTTAGCTTGCACTCCAAGCTGTAATCACTAGCAATAAATGCTAAGTGATTTCCTAATTTCTTTCTGCTTGCCCACCAAGCTATAATCACTAGCAATAAAGTGTTGAGTGATTTCCCAATATCTTTCAGTGCATTGCACGTTGTAATCACTAGCAATAAATTATCAATGTGTACTAACTAGGAGAAAACCTTCCATATCTATTTTATTAACCTTTCCTGATTCAATTGCAATTCATTTAGGAAATAATTCATATTAAGTCTTCATTTATTCACTCGGATTTTATTCCAGAGCAACCAAACTGGCCCATCAAGGGCAGACTAAAGCCCAAAATCCAACATCTCCCACTCACACTTGATGGTCTTTCCATAGTGCGATTCTCAATTTTTTTGTTTCATATTTGGTGTCTAATACAAATTGGGCTTCAATGGAGCAAGGCTTGCAAAAGGAGGCCCAAGCTCAAGAAGGAAGGTTTAATGTCCTAAAAGATCCATTATAAGGCATTGGATGACCAATGACAAGAGCAAGAACTAAAGCAATGAAGGAGGCTCTCAATTGGGTAGAGTTTTGATGTGTTTTATGTATAGAGTTGGTCCAGGCTCTATCATTACAGCTGAAGCTTGGGGTGTGTTGTGGGGTCTGAAATTAGCTGCTGACCAAGGACTTAAAGATCTTGTTGTTGAATGTGATTGTAGTGAGTTAGTTTATCTTCTCCAAAATCCAATCTCCTCTTCTCATCCAGATTTCGGGATTCTAACAGAGATTGAAGCAATGATGCAGAGAGACTGGAGTGTGGAGCTGTTACAATGTAGAAGAGAGATGAATATAGTAGCAGATGCTCTTGCGAAGGAGGCATGGGAGATGGCTGTGGACTTGCTTGTGTTGATGGAACTGCCAGTGAGAATTCGTCGTTTGGCTTTGAAGGATTATGAGAATGTAGTTGATGTAGATGGCTTAAATACTTAGTATTTAAGCATTTATCTTCCTTTCACTATCAAAAAAAAAAAAAGCTCAAATGTCTTTTATTGAATCTAATTTTAGGGAAAAAAAAATACTTTCTTTGATCAATTAGAATCATAAAATTCTCAGGAAATTCATTTTTGAACATTACTCCAAAAACTGAAAAATTCCACTGGGCAAACTTCAAAAGTTTATATCTCTTTGTAAAAAAAGCCAATTGATTTGGTTGACCTATTTATTTAAATCTTGGAATGTCTACTTTCATCTTGAAAAATATTATAATTTTTGGACATCATTTGATTATTCAAAAGTTTATAATAACATGGCTGCTTCCATAGCACTTTTTCTCGAATTTTCCTAAAATTCAATTTTTATTGAAGCTATTGTTTATTAGGTTCTCATATAAGAATTTTGGGATATTATATTGCAAATATCGACCTATTGCAAAACACAAATAGGTTATCTTGCCAATTACGGATAGAAATTTTTTTCACAAAATTTGTGGTTAATTTTCAATTCCTTCTACTAATTATATATATATACGATTAACATTTATTGCATAGGACAAAACTTATATTCACATCCTTGTATCTAGTTTGTCCAGTTCCCCAATTAGCACCTGACATGTGGATTACTTTTACACCTCACCATCCATTTCGGGAGTTCATTTAACACCATCGTCTGGAAAATAGTTATTTTAAAAAATTAACTGTGCAGACAAGAATGGAACGTATACTGCAAATTCTCCATCTCTTTCTATGAATAACCCAATATCTTTCTGATAGAATCTTATCTGTACATAATTTTTTAAGTGTTTTTTTAATAGATTGTAACATTTTTACTCTCATTATATATGCACTTATAGTTTTTTGATTACATGGATTCATGCATTGCATTTTGTTGTTTTATGGGTAAAAATGTCAATTTCCTCTCCTTACTTATAATTGTTTAGTTGGTCTTTACAAAGCTCTTTATTGTGATTTTTAAGTAATTGAAGAAGAACTTAGAACCCAAGACGGAGCATTGATGGAGCCACTAAACTTTAAAGGCCAAAGCACAAGTTGGAGTGTTCTGCTTCCCCAGGTTACGAGTTGGACTATTGAGGTCGCGACCTGAATGCCCTTAAGTGGAGCTATGCGTTTTGGGGCTAAGTTAAGATTGAAGTGCTCTCTATCTCTCTAGGTTACGACATGACATTTCTGAGGTCGTGACCTGAACCCTCAAAGTGAAACTTCGTATTTTGGAATAGGGTTTTAACATCCTATATTTAAGGGGGAGCAACCCCCACGAACCAATGCACCCCCATTCTGTAGATTTGCATTAAAGTAACCACCATCACTCTCTCTCAAGTCCTCCTTGCTTCCATACCTAAGACCTTCATTTTCCCTCATTCCTCCATGATTTTCTACCATTTCAGACCATTTAAATCATCCCTATCACCTTCTCCTACATCTTTCCAACCCAGTTTTAGCATCATTCATGGATTCTTCTAGTTGGATCAATTGTGTGCGATTTGAAGACATGAGAGGCTACTTCCTTAACCTCTTGGTGATGGAAGATAAGGCTTGATCAAGGAGTCTAATAGGGGTTTTTTCAGTCTAAGGTTGTATTTTATTTTGTGTTAGAGTTTTCTAAATTTAGGTATTTCTGCATTTTTGTGAACTTGATTTATGATTGTAAATTCTGAGTCTAGACTACTGTAATAATTATTGATGATTGATTTGTATGCTTGGCATTCTCATATGATTGATTAACAATATGAGGATATTGCATCATCCATCCATTTGCACTCTAAGTACCTAAGAGATGTTAATTAACTTTGATTAAAGTGATATTTTTCATCAATTAAGACATTGGACTCAAGTGATTGCTTGGGGTTTTTCTTTGGACTTAGAGATTTTAAAAACTCCCAATTATTTTTGAAGAGTAATGATAGCTGAGTTTTCATCAGCAAGAGACTACATCACCATAGTTCCCTTTTATCCAAAACATTCTTTCGTATCTTAAAAATACTAAAAATATTTATTTTCTCTTATTTTTACATTTATTGCAGCACCATAGTTCATTCCCCCCCCCCCCAAAATTTTTCTCACCCAAATCATCATTTTTTATTGAGATTTTACCAATAAAGCGCTTCTTGATAAGAATGATTGGTTATGCCCTATACTACATTATTTGGTGCAATCATATTTTGATAGCCTGGAAGGCGACATTCCGATCCGATCACTTCTACTCTTTGATCACATCAATAATTGGAAGAAGGTAAGATTTAGCAATTATGGAGCAACATTTTGATCAATAAAACTTCACCCCAAGAGTCAATCCCAATAAAATCCTAATATGAAACTTTTATTTGAACCCTAATTGTGTTGAAAAACAAAGTTGATGTGAAGACTACAGGTCTAGCATGAAATGTAAAAACTGGTTTGTTTATGTATTGAGTTTTTAATCTATCATAGACTTCCCTTTTCTTTTTTTCCTTTTTTTTTTGTTTTTACTATGGATATATGCCCAAAGAAAGTTAGCATTGGCCTTTTACTGTGATTCATTGATTTTTTTTTTTTGTTTCTTTGACAAAGTTTTTGCTCTATGGAGAAACATGCTATTGACGAGTGACGACAATACGAAGGAGAAGAAAGAAAGTGTATACCAATTGGCAAAACCCTCCTTTTACAGAAACGCCTACTGACGACATCAAAGAGAATCATTGAGCTATAAGGGGTAATATAACTTTAGTCCACATGTCAGGTAATGATTGGGGAACTAGACAAACTAGATATAAGGAACTGTATATAAGTTTTATCCATGTTACGCTTCATCAGGAGCGCTCTTATTCTACTATTTTTCCCCCCTAAATTCAAGAAGTGCTGATGCAATCATCCTGTACATCCTCTGTCGGAAAAAAGCAAAGGAAAATATCCTAAATTTCCTGCGCCTTTTTTTGTGAGTTTGGTCATTAGGATAATAATTAATAATGCGTTAATAGATAACTAATATAGAACCATGGTAAGCAAGATAACAAATTCAAAATCCATCATCATACCATGAATAACAACGATACTTTTACCACATAATTTCTCAATAATGATTCACGTTAAAAATTGTTTTCATATTTTAATATTAAATAAAATACAAGTGTGCGAGACTAAAGTTTATAAAAGCTACTTAGTAAAATAGTGAAATAAATCACAACCACAATCAATGCTAGTGAAAGTTTGCTTTTCTATTTTTGATCAATTAAGCTATCAAGCTTATGGTTGACCAAAAAAAAAAAGCTGTCAAGAGTTATTGACAATTTATAATAAACTAATAAATCAAATTACACTACATGGAATATCTCAGTGTCTCACTATATTTGTGGTTTTGCGCGTATGATTTAGAATAATATCTATAAAATTAAATTTGCTTAATAAGTGACCAAGTCATCTGTCAAAGTCTAACGAATAATGTCTGCGTACTTTTCGCTATAACCGTTCTCTAAAGTTAGACCTGTGGTTCATATTCAGAATGATATACGTCATTAAAACTTGGTGTTATATTTAGAAAAAAATAATTTTCTATCTTTTACAAGAAACCTATTATATATACGCGAGGCCAAATGCGAATTGTGACAACACAGGAAGATTTTAATCTCCTTCCAAATTACAGAAAAGGAGAGGGTAGGAGCAATACAAATATATCATTCATTCTCGTGCCAAAAAAAAAAAGTGATCCGTAGCATATAAAAGAAAAAAAAAAGGGAGGTTATAAAGCAAAATGGTTCGTGGGGTGATCATGTTGATGTCTCTTGTTTGCCTCTTGGCTGGAACTTTCTCAGTGGTTAAAGGTGAAGACCCTTACGTGTTCTATACATGGGACGTCACCTATGGCACCCTCTCGCCTCTGGGAGTTCCTCAACAAGTTATTCTCATCAACGGCCAATTCCCTGGTCCTCTCATCAATGGTTCATCCAATAACAATTTCGTCATAAATGTCTTCAACAAACTCGACGAGCCAATTCTCTTCACCTTTCATGGCGTCCAACACAGGAAGAATTCATGGCAAGATGGTACACCAGGAGCGCAATGTCCTATCCCTCCGGGAACAAACTTCACATATCATTTCCAGATTAAGGACCAGATAGGAACTTTCTTCTACTATCCAACCACAGGTTTACACAGAGCCGCCGGTGGTTTTGGTCCCATTCGAGTATTCAGTCGCTTGTTGATCCCTGTTCCCTACCCAGACCCTGAAGACGAGTTTGATTTCATCATTGGTGATTGGCACACAAAGAGCCATTCAACTCTTAGAAAGTTCTTGGACAACGGGCGATCTATTGGAAGACCAGATGGCGTTCTCATCAACGGCAAATCAGCCAAAGGTGACGGCAAGGACGAGCCACTTTTCACAATGAAGGCTGGCAAGACGTATAAGTTCAGAGTTTGCAATGTAGGGATTAAGAACTCCCTCAACTTCAGAGTTCAAAATCATCCCATGAAGCTTGTGGAAATGGAAGGATCTCACGTTGTTCAAAACATGTACGACTCACTGGATGTGCATGTGGGACAATGCTTTACAGCACTGGTCACGGCTGATAAAGAACCTAAAGACTATTACGTGGTGGCCTCAACACGATTCTCCAAGACTCAAGTTGTTGGCAAAGGCATTATTCGGTACGAAAATGGAAAGGGTCCGGCCTCACCTGAGCTGCCTGAAGCACCCGTTGGTTGGGCTTGGTCTCTTAATCAGTTTCGCTCTTTCCGTTGGAACCTTACTGCAAGCGCCGCTAGGCCGAACCCTCAAGGCTCTTACAAATACGGTCAGATTCCTATTAACCGCACAATCAAGTTGGTGCCTTCAATTAGTAGGGGTCAAGGGAAACTCCGTTACGCTCTAAACGGTGTGTCCCATGTTGAACCTGAGACGCCCATGAAGCTTGCAGAATACTACGGAATTGCTGATCAGGTGTTCAAATATAACACTATGGCCGATGAGCCACCAGCCAATTTGGACAATGTGGTTGAGGCCCCTAATGTCATGAACATCACATTCCGTCAATTCGTTGAGATCATCATCGAGAATCACGACAAGAGCGTCCAATCCTATAACCTGGACGGTTATTCCTTCTTTGCTGTCGCGTTAGTGTTTAAACTAATTTCCTCAAACTTCGGAGTTTCAATTCAGCATTAATGTATGTATGCATAATTCCTCATATCTTTGCCTTGTTGTTGTTGTTCAACAATTTGCAGGATTGAGCCTGGAAAGTGGAGCCCAGAGAAGAGGAAGAACTATAACCTTCTCGACGCTTTGAGCAGGCACACCATCCAAGTGTTCCCCAAATCTTGGGCCGCTATACTGCTCACGTTCGACAACGCAGGAATGTGGAACTTCAGGTCGGAGATCCTTGAGAATCGCTACTTGGGACAACAGTTCTATATCAGCAATTTGTCCGAAAATAAATCTTTGAGAGATGAGTACAACCTTCCGGACTTCGTCTTCAAATGTGGTATCGTCAAGGATATGCCAGTGCCTCCTCCTTTATACACCTAATTTAATCAAAAGTTAACTTATACCTTCATTGTTTCTTTCTTCTATTTCCTTCCTTTTCTTCTTCTTTCTAGATATTATTGCGTTCATATTACAAACCTTCTATATGCAAGTTTAGCTGAGTGTTGTAAGCGTTTAATAATTGATTTTCCAATAATTCTGCTTTTGATCTGTATGATCAAACCACTTCTATAAATGTATCTACATTTTTGTCCCTTATCATATAAATGCTTCTTACCAATATCTGATGTATAAACTGAACAATTTGTGAACGGATTCTTATGAGTAAAACTCAACTGAATTTACCTTGCGGGCAAAAGTAATTTTTGTTGGTGGTGAGGAGCAGCAGCAGCGGCAGTTGGGATAGTATATTATTTCAAAGGAATTTTTATGGAGCAACATCTGCCCAACAAGCAATAGTTACATGTTTATCCAACAATTTAGAGAGGATGGTTTTCCAAGAAAAAGCTATCCTACTCTAATTTTCTCAGTTGTAATATATTTTTCGTTCTTTTTAAACTTTTAACAATTATCATGACTATCTTTAGCTAGTGCAAGCATGCATGCATATAAAATGTTGACATTAAAGTATGGCTACTCCATTAACTACTACCCGTTAGATAAAATTAGTTTTGATTATATTAAATATTATACATTACATATTAATCTCATGCCTTTGACTAAAAACTATAATTAGTATGAATAATTTGTGGAGTGAGTCAAAGAAAAGAAGTAAAATATGCACATTTGAAGGTTGGTATGTCTAGGTGGAAGCCTTATGCTACCAAATTTTAAGTAGGCATCGTACGAGCTGTAGAAAATAATAATTGATAAATTAAGGTCGATCATACAAATGCTCAGGATAATTGATAACTAGGCATTAAAATTCCCATTTTCATTCAAGTTGAACATATCAAAATTGATTTAAAAAGTGAAGAAAATTGAATTAAAACTACTAAATGTAAATTATCAAAATGAGCAACTTAGAGTTACTAATTCCTCACTAGCTTCATAAACCTTGTTTTCACTTAATTTGTTTTCCTTAATGTTAATTTTGTTAATCTCAAGTATTAATAGTTATAAGTGCCTTTCAGTTCACAAATAACCTTCTTCCAAATAAAATAATGTTATGTCTAACATTACTATTTAAGAGGCAAATTAATTTTAAATCACTCTTTAACAATTATATGGGGTATTAGGTATATGTCTATCCTAATCACAAATTAGATCTCAATCTAATATAATATTACTTAATCTTAGAGTTTAATTAAAATCCCCTTTGTTAAGGCAAATTTTAATTTTCAAATTCACACTTTGGCCAATCATCAAATGGATAAATTAAAATAAGACTAAGTAACCAAAATTAATATAAATTAAAACTAATAAATAAAAACACAATTTAATTCCCTAATAAGTTTATAGTCTTCTAAGTTGTAAAATAAAATTCAGCCACACATGACTTCAGTCCAAATCATCTTAACATAGTCAAAATTCAGATTTAAATACATACTGCAAATTGATGAGAATTTCATATCAAAATTATGCAGAGGAAAGAGAACAAAGTAAACAGAATAAGCACCAATGAAGGAACACTCGGTCCTATATCACGGTGATATACAGTGCTTCATTCCTTTCAATTCGAAGGCCAGAGATGCTCCACAGTGCTACTGACTCTCCTCTCCAATCCGCAGCCGCTGCTCCTCCGCAAAACCAGAAGAGAGACGATGAACAGTACCCAGGAATGAATATTACCGCCGCCTCCTCCTTGTGCGATGATGTTTTTTCCCTTTCGGCTGCCGCACAAATGTTGCACACTGATCCCTTTTCTTTTTCACGGCTACTCACCACCTCCAACAGCAAAACGATGGTGAACAGTATCTCAATGAATATTTCCGCTGGTTTTCGAGTTGTCGCTCTTGAAAAAGGATAATGAACAGTGTCCCCAATGAATATTTTGGCTCTGCCTTTCACCGTGGCTTTTTCTTCATTTCAATTAGGTTTTCTTTTCTATTCAAAACGGTGCGCACATGCGTTTTACAATCTGCAACATTTTTTTTTAAACGCACATCACCACATGATAAGGAAAGAGAAAGTAACATTAAACAAATAAAAGGAAAGAAATAAAGAAGCTATTTTTTTAATTTTATATTTTAGAGTTGTAAGCTACTACTATTTACTTATTTATTTACTCAAAATAAAAAAATCTTATTTAAATTTTAATCTAAGATATTTACAATCAGAATCCCACAAATGATGCACTACTTTGATTTGATTTTATAAAAATCTAATCTCATAAAAATCTTTACAAATTGTATAGATAATTTTTTAAATATCCTCAAAATATACTTTAAATGTATAAAATATAGAGAGTTATCAAAACTATAGTTTCCATTATAACGTGAGTTAACCATTTAAATTTATGTTTTTGTCATTATGTGTTCTTTAACTCAAGTTATAGTTTCCATTCAACATATTGTTACGCTATGTTTTCGTTTATAACTCTGAAGTGTTGGTACTTTTGCAAAATATTTCCCATACCACAAATCCATTTGATGTAAACTTTTATTATATGAAACTAGACCAAAATGCGGTTCATGGACATATATTTCGCTCTCAAAGGTTTTTAATGAAAGAGATATGTATCTCAACTGTTTGTGTTTGGATTTCACGTGATATATCGATATTATTTGACGTCGGCTGAAGTGGAGAATGAAAGACAGAGTATAAGGGTTTAATTAAATACCTCCCCTCTCAACATGTTTTAAAACTGAGGGGTAATAGGACTTGGATTAGGACTTCGAGTGGATATTATTGAGAGCGGACATTTTGATGTTACACTGTCACTAACTCTTGATCACTATTCCATTAATCTTTCAAACTTCAAGGAATTTTGGAATGGTTTTTACATTTGAAACTAGACTCAAATTAAAGAGCTTTTTATTGAAAGGTCATTTGCCAAATTTTGCTTGTAAATGAGAACGATATCCATCCTAAATTGACCTTTGAGCCAAACTCATATTATAATTGGTTCCTTAACTTGAACAAAATGTTTCAGTTATGAATTGAGTATAGGGATAAACCTTGCTAGTAAAAATTTAATAGAGTCAAAGGCAACTTAAGTCATAGTTTCCGAACTTTCATTGTATCATACTCTACGAACCGCTCTTAATGTTTATATCTTCATTCAAATCCTTTAGAACTTCATTATAAATTATTATAAACTTTTTAGTTCCAAGGAAAATTAACTTTATATATATATATTCAAAAGTTGCATTTTATCAAAAATTTCCAATGGCCAACTCCAACGGTCATATTCTAGTGGGAAGAAGATTGCACCTAACAGATATATGCCCAACATCATCAATAAATAGAATAACTACGTACCAACATAAAAGGTGTGACAAGTGCATACAAAACTAAAATGCTGAAACATTGAATCTAAAATTTGGACTTGTATACTATCTGTATATACTTCATTAATGTTTATATCATTTACCTCAGAGATAATTTTGTTTTACTTTAGTGATTATCTTAACCCCTTCAGTGATAGAAGATTATCCATTGTAATTATTCATCATTAAGAGAAGTGATCACCTTACTAGTTGTAAGGGGTGTTAAAGGTTTCACAAGTAACTAGTGGATAAACTTGTAGCATGGGGATTCTCTCGGGATGGAAGAATGGCTTTACCTTTAACCTCTTTTTCTTCTCCTGAACTCTTTCAACGCTCCACGACCATTAGATCAAAGTTTTAAGGTTTACATTTAACATTATGTAAAAATGAAATGATTATAGTTTTTCTTAAAATACATAAATAAATTCATTCTACAGAATTGGTTATATATAATGCTCTATATATGGTAGTCATTTGAACCATTGCCATTTATAGATGCAAAATTTAAATAGACACTACACATTGACATATATGATAGTTTTGTCAAAACAAAAGTCATATATTGTAAAACAATATAGGAAAATTTGCGATTTGGTTCAGGCCAACGGAATATATGATCAAACAGTCTCGTGAAATCGCATAATTGCAAAAAAGTCCCATGGGACATGCCAATTGTCCACTCTGCCCTTAAAGGACATGTTCTCTTTCCTCTGATGATTTGACCTTCATCATATATGTTTCCCTTTGTTTTTTAACTACAAAATTTATGAGGAACAATTTTTTTTTGAAAATCACTTGGGAGATAAGCTTGATCTAGCAAAGGATAACTCTTGCATTTTACCTCCAAATTCAGCAAATGACCTATCCCTAGAAAGCTCTTTCAATCCTCTTTTCAACCAATAATAATTATCTCCAAATTCATTGTATTATGGAAGATATGACCAAAGAATGGATATTGTTTTGAAACCACTGCTAAATCTCAGTGTCATTTTCAAAAATTCACAACTCCCTCATATGATCTTCATTTTGGTTGATCTTTACTTCTTTAAAAGTTGTACGAGTCTAGTTTCATATCAAAAAACAATCATCTCAATTAGAGCTGTGGTTTGAGAGATATGTAAAAAGCATTGAACCTTATCTGGATGATTATGATGAAATCCAGCACCAACTTTGAAAATTCATATCCCTTTTATATGAACTAATCTGAGCTTGATCTTGACGTCTTTGTCACATTGAAGTCAATGTTCATATAAAATAAGTCTCAGCTCAATCAGATTTGTGCTTGGAGAGATATGGTTGAAAGATTAGAGCTATGTCATGCTGGAAGGAAATGAGCAAAGGAAAGGAGGTTGAGCTCGTTTACTTTTGAAGGTATCATGGTTATCTTTCACAACTAAGTATGGCCTAGGTTAAAGGAAGATTATGTGATGGTCAAGCATATGCCAACAATTCCTAAGGATGATGATTCCAAAAAATGTTGTTTATCTATGTGTTTTAGTTATTGCAATGCAATATGGTTGAAGGTAATGAATCAATGCTTGTGAAGTTGGGTGATATGTTGCACTTGCTTTGGTGTATAAGCATGTAAATCAAACATGGTGTCTCTGCATTACTAAAGAAGTCATACATTCATACTTTCATATGGCTTAAATAAGATGAAACTGCAATATGCCTGCAAAACGGAAAACGTTGTGAAATTTATGTTTTTCATTTCTCTCATTTGAAACTATGAAAACTTTTCACATACTGATATACTGTCATGTTGTACTAAGTTTCTTAAACATAGAAGAATTTATTCAGATTGTGGGCCTAGATCTGTAAGTTAGAATGGCCTAGATCTGAATACATAAGGTTTTGTTCTGCTGCCATGTGTGGCATGCCATATCTCATGTTCGTCCAGTGTCCAGTCTTCCCAGATTGTTCTTTTGTGGTTTGATATTATAATTGCTCAATGGCTTGTATTATATGGCTTGGAGCATTATTCGTGCAATGATGTTATCTTAGTTGTCTTTGAGTGACATCTATTAGAATTGATGTAAATCCTCCATATTACTTTCTTGTCAAGTGCAGGTTTGGGCTGTCCTAAAACCTGGATTCTTGGCACTGCTGGCTCATCCATTTGATAGCCAGCCTTTGGACATAATTGTTTTTGATGTTCTCCCTGCCTCAGATGGAAATGGGGATGGTCGTTTATCACTGGCAAAAGAAATAAAAGAACGAAATCCTTTACGCCATTCATTCAAGGTGAGAGGGCTGCTCAATGTCCATTGTTATTTCGTAGTCTTGTGGCTTTAAAGAGTAGAATGGGGGTTCTTATATTCTCTCTCAGGGTATCATAGTCATATATTTTTTAACAGTGATTAGATCACCAGTGAATGTTATTAGTTGTCTGATAAAATATATTGAGAAAGCTAAATTTTAACCCTTCATATTTTCTAGGTGACTTGTGGAAACCGAAGCATTAGGATAAGAGTAAAAAGTAGTGGCAAAATCAAAGATTGGGTTGCTGCAATTAATGATGCTGGTCTCAGGCCTCCTGAAGGATGGTGTCATCCTCATCGCCATGGTTCATTTGCTCCTCCAAGAGGCTTGACTGAAGATGGAAGTCAGGTCCAGTGGTTTGTTGATGGCAGGGCAGCATTTGAGGCCATTGCTTCTTCAATTGAGGATGCAAAATCAGAGGTTAGTTTACCCAGCACCAGAGCATTCAAGACCATTTTGACAATTTAAAGTTGTTAAAAGAACGATAATAATGATGGTTTTCAAGTTTTTATATGATGAAAGGTTTGTGCAGATATTTATTTGTGGGTGGTGGGTTTGCCCGGAACTGTATTTGCGGCGTCCTTTTCATACTCATGCTTCATCAAGGCTTGACAATTTGCTGGAAGCAAAAGCTAAGCAAGGGGTTCAGGTGAGTCTACAATGGAAACTTCTGGACCTTTACAATGCCTCTCAATTTTAGTGAAATAATTATTGTTTTGCTTTAATCTTTTTATTGCGCAGTTGAACTTGTAAATACAGTCATCTGATTTTATTCATCATGATTCTCAGCCAATCGTTTGATCCATCAAGTGTAATTGATGTAATACACTCACACACACTTAGATTAAATGTTGGGCAGAGGTGATTTAGGGAGAAAATATAGAAACAGAGAAGGCAGAGATGCTGAAACAGAACAGAAATGAAGGAGGGAGGGAGGGAGATAGAACAGATATTAAGGGGGGGAGATGCTGGGAAGGGAGAGAGATAGGGAGCTCACACAGCTAACAATAATTTCAATTCATTCAAATCTCCCCTTACAAGTGAAGTCCTAGCTATTTGTAGAAGGAGATTTCCTCTATATGAAGAAATCTCATCAGCAAGTGCATATACCGCTTGCATGCAAAAGCTGACAGCAACAAAAGCTGGACATACAACTAGCATAAAATATAATAGCAGCAAAAGTGGACTTTTCAAAAAGCTTGAGCAAGAATGTTCTTATAAAATATGATTAATCTTCAAGCAAGTTCATCTTCTTCTAGCATAAGTCCTTCCAAATTTCCTATCAGTAATAATGCTCAAACTTTCACTGAAAAGACTGTTTGATCCCTGTAGTAGTACAAAAATTCACTCTCATGTTTAATTTTTCACTGGAGTTACTGCTAATTCATTTAGTTGTCTGTGAATGTATTCTCTCCCATTCTCTCTCTCTCCCTGCACACCTTTTCAGATAGATTATAATATATTTTGTTGTTAAATGAGAAATATTGTTCGACAGCAGAAGCCAGCTTTGAAAGAATCTTTTCCTCTTCAGAATGGTATATATATAAAAGCCACTAAGTGGATTCAGTTAAATAATTTATTACTTATCATTCAACAGTCTACGAGCTGATTAATTTCTTAAGGTGCTCGAGTGACTTGCATTCACCTAGATGATGTTTGTTTGAATTGATTTGTGGCTGGGTTAGAGTTAAGAGGTGTTAATACTTGGCATCAATGCTCTTATTTTAATGCAGATCTACATTCTTCTATATAAAGAGGTGGCTCTTGCTTTGAAAATTAACAGCGTCTATAGCAAGAGAAAGCTTCTTGGCATTCATGAAAATGTGAGGGTACTACGCTATCCTGACCACTTTTCTTCTGGTGTTTACCTGTGGTATGCATATTCCTGGATAGTTTTATCATCTTTTGTTTTCTTTGAAAGTATGCATTATATTGCACGCATTTTGTTTCTGATATGTGCTCATCATTATATACAGGTCACACCATGAAAAACTTGTCATTGTTGACCACCAGATTTGTTTTATTGGAGGATTGGATTTATGCTTTGGTCGTTATGATACATCTGAACACAAAGTGGGAGATTCCCCTCCCCTGATATGGCCAGGGAAGGACTATTATAACCCTAGGTAAGTTTCTGGCATCATAAAAGATTAAGAAGGCAGAGAAACTACATGCATGTTCTCATAATCCCAAAGATAAGGGGCACAAGAGTAAAATGATGATTTGCTGTTCTTACTTGTATCACTGAATCGGTATGTTCATAGATTGCATTTCGCTGTTGATGCAATGCCATTTGTGAGCATGCAGAAAAATAGTGGAGTTGCCCGTGCAAGTTCACTTGGATGCTTTTTGTCATGCTTATTCACTTTTTATTCTAGTGGTCATTTTGATTAAGAGAACTATGCACTAGGTTCTACACTTGGTATGTGGTTAGGTTGATCATTCTTGTTATCGAAGACCAACTGTCCTTGGTTGGATATAATTAACAGATTCCTGTTCAATTTTTCTAGGGAATCTGAGCCAAATTCGTGGGAAGATGCAATGAAAGATGAAGTGGATCGTGTAAAATATCCTCGAATGCCATGGCATGATGTTCATTGTGCCCTTTGGGGACCACCTTGTCGTGACATTGCTAGGCATTTTGTTCAGAGATGGAATTATGCAAAGGTAAGACTGTTGACAATGTCGTCATAGCTCCAAGCATTGTAGTCCTAAATTCCAAAGAGATATAATGCAGTTCTTGTTTTTCCCATCAGAGGAACAAAGCTCCAAATGAGCAAGCAATTCCATTACTCATGCCCCAGCATCATATGGTTATCCCACACTACTTGGGAAGAAGCAAAGACATGGAGATTGAAAGCAAGAATACTAACTATCATATAGGCATGAAGAGGGAAGATTCCTTTTCCTCATCCCAGGATGTTCCTCTACTTTTAGCTGAGGACTCTGGTGGGATGGATGCTCCTATTGGAGACACAGCATTAAATGAGTTAAGTTCCTTTTTACATCGCCTTGACCGACCGCCCAAAGTCAGCAGTGGCCGTCCTTTTTCTTTTCGGAAGGCCAAAATTGAACCAATAGGTTCAGATACACCAATGAAGGGCTTTGTAGACGAACTCGACTCTGTGGATCATTATGGGAAGATACCTAAGGATAGAGTAGCTACCATTGATGTGCACAGTTCAGGTCCAGAATGGTGGGAGACACAAGAACGGGGTGACCAAGGAAATTTTGCAGATGAATCTGGCCAAGTTGGTCCCCGTGTATCCTGTCGTTGTCAGGTGTGTTGTTTTCATTCTGACCAAGTGTCATTGTTCTCATAGATGTGTCAATGACTCTGCATGTATCCTTTCTGTCATATTTTTATACAAGAGCTTCATTTATATTGAAAGGTGATCAAAGCTGTTTACTTTATTCTATATTATTTGTTTAGAGTAGCAAAATATCTTGAATGTCCTTGCATTTGTCAATTTTTGTGCAACACATTCTAAAATAACATGATAGGTCAGTGTAGGTACCTTTGTTTATTTTGGCCTCTATTTCTACTATTCAAAATATCCTTTAATTGTTCCTTAGGTTATTCGGAGTGTTAGTCAATGGTCTGCTGGAACTAGCCAAACAGAAGAGAGTATCCACAATGCTTATTGCTCTCTTATTGAGAAAGCAGAACACTTTATCTACATTGAGGTATAATAATTTCCTTGCTATCATCTTTACATGATGTGGGAGGAAAATCCCTGACCTTCATTATATTGCTTTGTTTCCGCTTTGATTTGGAGTTTGGACAATGATTGATCGGATGAAGTCAATCATAATTGACTAATTAGAAGTAGAGTTTAGTTGTCTCGTTGATATCACACATATGTCATCTCCTGTATTATTAAACTGTTAAAAGACAGGGATATCTGCATTAACAAGGCCTCATTTTATCCTGATTTCATGGCCATCTCTTCTGAGGCTCGTTTTTTTATGGTATTTTCTTTAATTTTTAAGATAAGTTCTTCCTTTAATGCCTTTAGATTTTGGAAAAATTGCGTTGAGGTCCTGATTAAGGGGATATACGTCAAAGAAGTCCCGTGAAATCAACAAATTGCTGTGAGGTCCTTTGGAACTTTTCTTTCGTTCATTTCAATTGTCCATTTACCCAAATGCCCTTAATGTTTAGGCTGCTCTTGGGGTTGTCAATGGTGCAACCCCTAGGGTTGTCAATGGGTACTACTACCTGTGTGGCAATTTTCGGACTGCTGGAC
>JBAGKO010000008.1:5512477-5532018 GCA_037177275.1 Acacia concinna
ATCTTCACGATTTTACTAAATAAAATTTACATCTCGTGGTATTAGTTAAACTCTCTTTTGTTTTTGGGAAAAAAAACTATTTTGACAATAAATTATTTAACTATCAATATCAATGTTATGGTGTTAAAAGTAAAATTATAATTTTACGTTAAAATTTGATTTTCTTTTTAAAGTAAGTTAAACACGTTCTATAGAAAATGACAATTAGTACTCCAAACTTCTTACCTGTTCATTAAATTTTTATCACGTAGACATTTTCTTCTTTCAAGCTCACATCATCTTTTTTTAAACAAAAAAAACAAAACAAAACAAAAGAAACTACAACTTTAAAGTTAAGATTAGAGTTGGTATCAATTTATTTTGACTAGTCAAGTATTTGAAAATAAGAAAGAATTTCATATATTCAAGTAAGCTATGGGTATAAATTAATTAAATTATTTTAAAATATTTATATGTATTTTTTTAAAAAAATATTATAGTTAATTTATAAACTAATATATAATTAAATAATACACAAAATATAATATTATTAAAAAATTATTTTTTTAATTTTTTAAAAACAAAGTCAACTCTCTCGTAGCGTAAGTACAGATCTCTCTTACTTTAATATATGAAATTCTTTCTTATTTTTGCCTTTTTTTAAGACTCTATGCATTCTTTAATATAAAATGGGAGAATCTAAAAAAAGACCATTAAAATATATAAAAGATAATTTAGCATCAAAAAATCTATAAATTCTAAATAATCATTCTGGAGGAATCTGAAATTTTGTGAAATTATATAAATATCTCATGGTTTTTTCAATCCACAGTAACTCATAATTTGAATATATATTATTTAAATATTTCTATTAGAATGAATTGAGATGCTTTTGTTATAAATTAAGATATTATTGTTGTAAAAATTTAAGGATATTTATGTAATTTTGCAAAATTTCAAAATTCAAAAATTTTAGATTTTTTAAATGATTGATTTAGAATTTTTTAATTTTATGATACTGAATTGTCATTTACACATTTCGATGGTCTTTTTTTAAGATTTTCCCATATAAAATTTCCAAATGTCTAGTCAGGTTTCTTGATTTCTCACTCGCTCCAATTCGACAGCCATCGTCAATCATCATGTCCTCCGGTGACCGTCATAACCACGTGAAGGTTCTCATCGATGAGTCCGATTTTGAAGCGCTCGCCTCCAAAGACGGCTATATCACGATTTGTGGCTTCGGGTCGCTTCTTTCTGGTGTGTTTTTTACTTCGTGCTGCACTTGCTATCAATGCTTCAAGTTCTGTTAATGTGTCATCAATGATGCGGTTTGATGCAGAGAAAAGTGCCAGGAGCACATTTCCGAACCTTGTCAACTTCAGAATCTCCAGATTGACCGGCTTCCGCCGTGTCTTCACAGCGGTGGGAGCCTTCTTTTTCGTTCACGGCATTGCCAATGCCGAAACTGAGGTTTTCCTTTGTTTTTTCCCTAGTAACTTGCTTTTACCTGGATAGACTGGTCTGCTGTAACTAATCTACATAATGATGAATTTAGTTCTTGGGCACTTGGGGGTAAAAACTAAATCACAAGATGATTAGCTTTACTAAAAGGAGCTCGGCGGGCTTATCAGTAGTTTGTTGAAAATGCTTGTTTCATTTACCGGTTGACTAGAAAACATAATTTTACCCTGATCTATTGTTATTTGAATGATGACTTTCAGGAGATTGCTAGCCTCTCTGTAGAACCTTGTGAAGAAGAAATCATTGTAGTCACAGTTTTTGACATTAAGAAATCGGAGGTATTAGTTCACGCTCTTTAAGGTTTTGGAAGGGATTCTTTATCACTATGAATGAAATTTAATCTTTTATGTCCTTTCGGAGTCAGATTCCAGCTTTTATTCAAAGGGAGCGCGTATATCGCTTTTTAGCTGTGAGTTGCTGTTTTGTTTGTATTGATGATCGAACGGATTTGGAACTTGGTTCAAGTATAAGTGTATAACCCAATGTTGGTTTTCTCTGGTATAGGTCATCCCTGAAACGCTAGACGGGAAGCCATATCCCAATGAAGCGGTATGCTTTTCAAATTTGACCTTGCCGCAATCTCTACGTTCTGTCAGTTTAATTGTAAGCTTACTTGTTACTGGATTTATGTTAGTTTGTGTATCACCAATGCAGATCCTTTGTTCTTCTTCCAGCGATGAGGAATTTTTCAAATTTAGAAGCAAAGGTAGTGTTTCTAGTGCTAATTAAAGAAATGCAACGAAAGGAAGTAGCCCATTGTTTCAAATACGGCTTTTGCTAATTGCCATTCTTTGAAATAGCTGTCATGTTGAAATATATTTGTCTCTCTGACCTACATCATGTACTTCTGTAAGAGCAAGATTGGCTCTCCACAAATTTATCTGAGGCATGCATACAGAGTGATGATGTTAATGCTTCCCATACTGCTCCGCAGCCCAAGAATGACCCCTGTGCATATTTGAGCATTTCCTAGTTTACATGTCTGGCTCTATTAATATCCGTGTGATGAATTAATTTGATGGCTGTGAAGTTGTGGGAGATTTCTTTCACCTTCCCTGTCCAGCAGTCATAAATTGAAGCTGGTCTGTCAATGATTTTTGACAGTTATAAAAGTAATTCTCTTGTTACTTTTCGATGACTGGGGAAATGCTGGAATGGCTACACTACATTGCTTACATTTAGTCATACGGTTTGCATAGCTTTAGAGGATTGGATGAGGGCTTAGGTATCCCATATTTATTATTGCCTTTGGCACCTTACATCATAGGTATCCCAATTTATTGTTGCCTTTGGCACCTTAAATCAATTTCTCTGCCTATTTTTCTCCTTTTGTCACTTCTGTGAATGGAGTATTCCCCCTTATATACCTGAGCCAATTTCACAGAGAGCAAGGAAGTTTATTTTCAACGATATGGAGAGTACAAGATCCATAAGATTTGGCGGGATGATGTTCTGCCCAATCGTGTTTATCTTCGACACTGGTAAGTTCTCTGTTCATTACTATGGTTGCTGCTTCTGAAGGTTATATAAATTATCCATGGATGAGAAAAACTGAAATTGATATTCTAATGCTATAGACTTGCAAGCTTATTACATCAGGGAATCATAGCAGACTGTTAATGTATTCTTTTCATTGCTTGAACTCAAGCAATTCACCTGCTAAATGATCTCAGTCATAATATTATCTTCCCCCTATACCTTCGTGTGTAATTTTTTTCTCAAAGGATTTGAATAATATTTTTTAAGGGTTTAAATGACCAACAATTAGATTTATCCGTATGCATTAGCTTATAGCTTATCTGCTGCGTGACATTGGTATATTATATCTTATTCTCATATCTATCAGCTTATAACGAATTACTGCAGTTTGCTGGCAGCAAAACACCTTGGTGACGAAGCATACAGTAATTTTCTGGATCATAGCTTCCTTGGAGACCGTAAGACAACCATACGTCAGTACTTAGAAAAGGTGGGAACAAGCATTATGGATGAAGAACCACCCGAATCTTTAAAGGCCCGTTATGGCGGTTGATGAAAGCAAGGAACCGTGTATTTCCAGTGAAGGCGTTCGGCTTAGCTGTTTCTGGAAAATGATTATTTCCGTTAATTTCATATTGTGGTTGTGGGGGGTCAGAAATTCAGAATTAGACTAGAGAAGAGGGGGACCTTGTCAGGATGAAGATATGGACACTAATAATTCAATAACAGTTGTTGGAATGGCAAACAGAAAGGGTGGCTGTAACGAAAATGGAAAACAAGCCCATGTATCACATTATTGTGTTTTCAGAACCAAGCCTTGTCACGTTTATTTTTTTTGTGGTCCTCAAACTGTCCAATATTCTCGTCTTTCCACAACAACAACATTTTGCAAAGAATCACAATTAGAAATTTCACGTGTTTCAAGCTCCTTGAGAAGTCTAGCCAAGTAAAATGAGAAGAGGTATTTCATTCTGTCACAAATTTTGATGATCTTCATGATTTTCAAACTGCGAAAGGAGGCATCAATGAGTTGACAATTGCATATTTTCACCAAGCTCTCAAGTTCATACAAACATATTGACTCCAACTCTGGAAAAACTGTCTTGTGATGCTCCCACTTTTTTGAGTAGATTATATTCTTCTGGATGTCAATTTTTTCCAATGATTAAATGCTTAAGACATGGAAATGCTTCCATATTTAACTCATTGGTAACATCATGAAGAGCATCTACTTTCCCCAGAAACAATTGCTCGACTCTTTCAAACAACATTCTAATCCCCCTTTGGAAAATGAATGCCATTGCTGTTTGTTAGATGCAATGCCAGAACTCTTGAAGCCTTATATTGATGAGGCATAAAGAAATCATCCAACAAAAGCTTCTTAGAGTCTCCAATGATAATCTTGTAACCATCCAACTGATCAAAGAACAAGTTACTAGGCAAAGTTGTAGTATCATGTATATCTATGTGGAGACTCCTCAACCGGTCAAGATCTCTCAATTCCGCAAGAGTGGCATATTCAGTGTGATTTTCAACACCCCATTAGATTAAGGTTTTTCCTATATACAACTCTTCCAAACTATTTAAAGTTGATATTACATTACGTGGAATCACTTTAAGTTTAATGCAGCTACTATTGTCAAACAATTGTAGCATGCTCAGTTGCCTTAGTTCAATTAGCAATAATTTAAATTTAGATCCCAAAAAACTTAGAACTCTTGAATGCTTCAACTCTTCAATAATAAATTTGTCGCCACCTAGCACACATTGCTTCAAACAAAGCATTCTAAATTTCATTAAGCCTTTAACTGAAGAAGGGAAGCTTGATAAATCAATAACAGTCAGAATTAACACTCTCAATTCTTTCATTCCTTCAATAATAATTCAATAGGATATGGACAATAATTCAATAATAGTTGTTGGAAGTGGCAAATAGAAAGGGTAGCTGTAACGAAAATGAAAAACAAGCCCATGTATCACATTATTGTGTTTTCAGAAGCAAGCCTTGCCACGTTTATTTTTCTGTGATCCTCAAACTGCTAAAAAAACAGAGAGAGAGAGAGAGAGGGGATTAATTTCTCTCACTTCTGTTGACACTCGAATGATTGCAGTTCTTCTATGACTTAACTGTAAGTCATTAAGTGTTATTGCTATAGAGTCTGTAACCGCTGGCTTGCCTACATTTCCGTATTGTAAATCTCACTTGCATCGACCTAATTTATATTTGGAGGAAAACAATAATGAACGCAGTAGAGAAAGGGTCGGAGGATGCTGGCTTGCCTACATTTCCGTATTGTAGATCTGTACCTTACTACCAAAAAGTCCCACATCGGCAGATTTGTAAAAGCAAGAGTCGGAAGATGCTTATAAATAATGAACGCAGTGGACTAGGAAGGTTAACCCGTCCTGTCAGGGGTGAAAGGCGACTCGTCAATGATCGTTCAGAGACGGCGGGTCGTGCCGACACCTTAATGGAGAACACACCGTATAAGACGAGCGGCTCCCGCCCTACTTTCGGTGGGTCCGCCCGTCAATTTTTGGAAGCCTCTCTTCTTCAGGGAGGCTCACTAATTCCCTTTTCCTAATTTCATCGCAGATTTTGCTATATCAACTTGTTCAAACCCGTAGGTATAACCGTACAAATTAAGCTGCCAATGATAATCACGATCAAAGTGTCCTTAATTTTGCTTGCTTCGTTACAATACAAGCCACCTCTTCTCCAGTATTACGTGCGGCAGAACCATGCTTGTCTCTGCCGCTAGGATAATACAGAGGTTTATTACTTTGAATGAGTGAGAATCGAGGTAAGTCGAAGATTAAAGTGCCCAATTGAGAGATTCGTGAATTTTTAGTATCTGAAGCTGTTAACAAAACAGAGGCTCCCAAATTCAGCAGTTTTTTTTACTTTTTCAAATTTCATGCCGTATTATAAACAATTATCTACTGATGATACAACATTGGGGATTTTTTTTTTTTTTTTTTTTGGGTTTTACATTGTGGTGTCACGAGTGCTATCTTTCTCGAGTGCTTGGATTAGCTGTTCCATCATCTTCTTGTACATAGGCATATAATGATCATTGATCATTGATTTTGAGAGTCTGAGCTTGCTGTACAGCTCTCTAGGTGTTTCATACAAACAGACGCGTTCTTCAACAGGATCGTCAGAAATTGAGTCTGAATCTGCCTCACAAGGTGCAGACACAATATGCATGATTCTCCCAGGAGGATAAAAGCGATGGCTATCAGAGTTGTTGGAAGATGTACTCGTGTTGCTGCATTCTGCAGCATCAACAACAAGCTGATTCTCTTCCTCTATTATCTCCTTGGCTGCAGCTGCCTCTTCTTCTTCCTGGTTAATGTTTGATGCATTATCTGGCTTCTGAAGCTCCTTCTCCAGCTCACTCCACATTTGGCCTTCAGTGGTGTCATCATCAGTGGAAGTGGCAGAGTCTTGATTACTGGGAATGAGTTGCTCCTCTTCATCTGTGTCGTCATGGCTTGATACTCTGCTTGTGTAGCAGTGATCATCTTTATCCAGAACTGGCTCAGTCTCCGTCTCTTCGATCAAAACTGATTTGGTTCTCACCTCACATATTAGGGAAGTATCACCAGCCAAGTTCTCTGTTTTGGAGTTAGATGACGGGTCAACATTTCTGCGGCGTGCAGCCATGCATGACCATGTTGATAGGGATGATCGAGTTCTGACAACAGCTTCAGCAACACTCTGGGCACTCTTTATCACAACCTGCAAAAACAGCAGAATCTCACTCTCACTGACATAAATACGCACATTATTTATGAAGAGTTCCTATAAAAATTATCATCCCTAGAAAACTTGCTGTTTTGTCTAGGACAGTACTAATCCACTCCATATCACACATATTCAGACCTATTACTAAACAACAGAACCTTGTTAGGTCCGATGGAATGAACTCCAGCCAACAACATATCACAGAACAATATGCATTAAACTCTGTCTAATACCTACATCAAAAAGAAATCAGAGATTGATGCTCACCTGAGTGCCACTGGTTACTGGCCGCAGAATAGCGCCTGCACCGGCTACCCTGGCTTTTGCACTAGATATTGAAGGTATGTGTGATCCAAGTACTGTTGCAGAGCGGCAGACAACATTCAGGACCTTTGTACGCTGAACCTGATCCCGTAGATCATTCAACCAAGATGATGCAGTAACCTAAGGGCAAGTAACAGGACTAAGAACGGGGAAAATTCAAACAAATAGCATCAAATTAAGATAACTGTTTTTCAGGAGATTGAGTCAAATCACCTCTGCACGAAGATCATCAACAGAGGAAGCTGAGAAGGTAGGCACCAAGTCAGAGCCATTTATAATAGTGGTGATAAAATGCTTCCCCGATTCTGCTAACTCCCACGTCATACAGGCAGCTGCAAAAATCAATCAAGGTCCTTTTGGTAAGTATGCAGAGAACAATTTTAAATGGAAAAAGATGGCAGCGTAGCTAGCAGCTACATACCTGGGGCAAATGTGACACAGGAAATTGAAGCAAATTCTTTTTGTTCTCTCAAAATATATGTCAACAATGCTGCAGTGCCACCACCAAGGGAGTGCCCAACAATCTAATAAAGATTTGAAAAAAAAAGAAGAAGACCGTTTTGGTGAACATATACTTCAAAGAAAACTGAAAATGAGGCATCTAGACGAAAGTAAAATACCTTTACGTTGAAGTCAGGACATTCAGCAAAGGCCTTAAGCAGAGTGGGAGTGCAGAGCTTAGCAATCCAACGAGCTGCAGCTGCCATACCACAGTGTGCATATCCTAACACTAAGTTGCTAATTCCACCATCATTTAAAACTGAATGATGGAAGGGCACCACTGCACCAGTTGCAGCAGTCAGTGTGTCTTTTATACTATGAGTGCCCCGGATCAAAAGTAGAAAACATTTTGATTTTGTATCACGTATAATTGTGAAAGCAGGTCTCAGAAGCTGCATTAAAATTTCATGCCAATAAAATCAAATATCTGTTACAGTAATACTTTAATATCTGGTCAGAAAGTAAAAAGTTAGGCCCGCCCATGTTGTTGTCATCCTACTGTTTACTTTCTGGCATGGACACATCTAACAGGTTTTAAAGGTAAACCTAACATTGTCTAATAAAATACTGTAAAAATTTCCTTTAGTTGGATCCCTCGTGTTACATATGGGCAAGTGGGATGGAATCATTCTTTCCACTAGAAAACATTAAATTGGGTTTTGGTGCTCCAAAAACATGAGTTGCCTTGTTTCGAATGCCACGGGTGGTCTCACTGTCCACACGCAAAACACGGGTCCTTTTCAGAAGAGTGAGAAGACCTAATTGTGATACAACGGGGATCATAATTTCCTTCCTCTATTCTCATAAAGCCTACATCTTCCCTTAATACAAGACTCAAGAAATATAGCCAGTTCATGAATGTTAACTCATTTACTGAATCTTTGGACAAAGATGAAGCAGAGGATGCAAGTCATTATATATTTGTATAGCACTAGATACCATGCCACAAATTTCAAGGAAAGTTGCAATTACTGGTTCAAGACGAGGCACATAAAATCCAAACCAGCTGGGGAGCTTTTATTTTAATCTGGCTTATTGTTCTCCAAATCCCCCCTAAGAAAAAGTGAAAAAGAGAGAGACATTATGTATAACTTACCCCTGCTTTGGGCTTCTGTAGAAGGACATCGTCTAAGGAGAATCCGGCAGATTCCAAAAACACCGGAAATGGTTTCTTTGAGAATAGCATACACATTGTCAACAACCTCAGCAGATCGTGCAACTCCGATATAATTTCGGGGCTTTTAAGTTGAACACAGTCACTTCCCGCATATACACTTGCAACTCGTAAATTACCCTGCAAGCATCTCACACCCGTTAAAATCCCACATCATAAACAGAACATAATTACTTTTGAAACTCAGGCTTCAAGATTCAATGTTGAATCAGACAAAGCTGAAGTGAAAATCATGCACCCTTCCCAAACAGAAATTGGATTCGGCAGACGCACCTGTTTGCGCATAAAGTAATTAATGCCAAAAGCCAAGTCGCCGATGGGCCATTTCCCCAAAGTCTCCGAATAGGTGAACCTCAATGTTTCTGATAACATAATGACCGATTCCAGCAGAGTCGCCGGAGGCTGAGCTGGCCTTCGAACAATCCTTCGCCCCCTTAGTGATCTTCTTGATTTCGATAAATCACTGTCAGGAACCTCGTCGTCTTCAGCCTTCCTCGCCAGTCTTCTACTCAATACATAGTAAAGCATCACCGCCGCTCCGGCTGCGGTCGCCACCGTCCCAGCCGCCATGGAATCAGTTCCGAATTACTGAGAAGAAACTACCAAGCCACAATACAGAATCTCAATCATAAGCAGAAACCACCCCAACTGGTATACAGGAATTAATTTAGTATCACCCAATAAAAATTATTAATTGTGAAGGAGTTGCGAGCAAGAAAAACACAAAACTTGCCAGCGGAAAAAACGCGAGAACAGAATCAAAGAAGAAGAAGAAAGATTTCGATTGAGGGGAACAAATGAAGTACGTTCTCGTGAAGGCGTTGCTGATTATTTATTTATGAGTATGCCGGGAAACATCATAGTCAGAAGTCCGCGAATCGACCACGAATGATCATATTATATGATTTAACTAAAAAGATTATCATATTGGCACAAAAAAACAAAAAACTAAAAAGATTATTATATTATGTCCAAATAATGCCCATGTAAGAAATAGTGGAACGCAGATATATGTAAATTAAATACTACTACTATTTTGTTAAAAGAAATTTTTATGTATTTGTTGGCAATGCAAATTAATAACTATTTTATTCTTCAAATTTCATTAATTGGTATAAAATTATATTATTTCAATTGAAATAAAATTTCAAAATTATAATATTCAAATTAATTTAATTTAATGGCTAATAAAACTCCCTCCAATCTTAATTATAAAGGTCTGTTGATTTTTTTGGAGAATCTTAACAAAATTTTAAAAAAATTAATTACATTACTTAATTATATCATATATTGTGTTTTATTATATTATATATTAGTTCATAAGTCAAACAACATAATTTAAAAAAAATGATAAATGTTAATGTTTTAAAGTAATGTAATTAACTTTTTTGTGATTTTTTAAAAAAATCAATAAGCACTTATAATTAGGATTAGAGAAAGTAATATTTTCATTAAAAAAACTAAGTGAAAGAAGCGGAAGCTATAATTTGTTTTCTCAAGTTTAGTTAATTTTTTTTAGAATTTAAAAATGCTCCTATGATGATAGCGTATTTATATAAAAATTTTGATAACTGAAAATTATTTTTGTCTATTAAAATATTTTTAAAATGAAAACATTCTCTCTCTCTCTCTCCCTCCCTCTCTTTCAATTTTTAGTTGTGTTTTGTGGGACAAATATAGAAAAGGGAGTGGAATTAGTATAAAGGTGAGGAAGGTCCGTGACTCCAGTCAGAGGCTCGCGGTGGAATATGATTGGTTGGTAGGTGGATCCAACTCAACAAAACCGAGTGTCATTAATTCTTCCCCCACTTCTTCTTTGAAACACGTATTTTTCATATAAGTTGTTAGATTTTTTTATTAAATGAGAGGTATAAAAAAAGGTTTTCGCCTCTTATAAGAATTGCAATTTCGAATATTTTTCTCCTCAACTAACCGTTTGTTGATAAATTTTTTAAATTTATTTATTTAAATGATATTTTTATTAATTAAATATATGAGTAATTTATTAAGTATCGACCATCAGTAACATTAATAGATATGTTGGCCAAAAAACAGAGAATAAGTTATCTTGTAAAAGGTCAACGTTTTAATACTATAATCTCAAGTTGGCAAATAAAAAGAAAAATAATAGTATAATCTCAAAATATGTTAATGACGTGTACTCGTCACCATTAATTAGATTATTTGGACCGCTGAAACATACTACTCAATTAGATCATTTGGATCATGCTTGATAAAAATATCAATTAGAATTCAGAAAATAAGACATCAATATATGAAGTGAGCAAATAAAATAGTAGTATATCATGAGGTTAGATGTAACTAATCTATTCGATTTTTTTTTTTCCCCTTTCGCCAAAACTACCATGTTTGACTAAAAAACAATTAATGAATCATAATTTTAAATCATTTAATACTAGATGTGAACCATAATATAAAAGTTTTACTAATTTAAGTATATTAAAAAAATTAGATAAATTAATTTAGGCCAAAAAAAATTTATTTCTAAAAAAATACTAAAATATACTTTTAGTATTTTAAATTTACTTGACGTAACATTTTATTCCTTTAAGTTTAAAAAGTGTACTTTTGATCTTATAATTTTAACACTATCAATATGATTAGTGGAAAATACTAATACGGTAAACTTAAGTAATGAATTCATGACTGTATTGCTGTCAAAGTAAGTTTTTTTTTTTTAATTTATGATTATTAATTTTAATTTTAGATACTTTTGTGAGATTAAATTCTTTGTCAAATAAAGATATTGATAATTGATAATATAATTTGAATGTACATCATGAGGTGGGCCAAGTAACAAATTCTTTAAGTCCAACTAAAAACTACGTAACTTGAATGTGGCTGACGCCTCACAAATTGACGATTACCACGAGGTTAACATAGCGGGGAGAAATTGAGGAAGGAGAGGGAAAATCAATGGCGCATGGTGAGATCTCGGATCGCTATCTATTTCTTTTAATTATATTATCAATCAATTATCAAGATCTTCATTTGACAAAGAAGTTCATTTCACAAAAATTTCTAAAATTAAAATTAATAATAACATGTTTAAAAAATTAAAATTTCAAATAGCTTTGTTAGCGGCACAATCATCACTTAGATTTGCCATGTTAGCATTTTGTTGTTAACCAATGTTAAAATTATAGAATCAAAAGTACACTTTTTATATTTAAAGGATCAAAATGATACTTCATGTAAATTTTAAAGACAAAAAGTATAATTTAGCAACAAAAAAATGGTTAGTTTCTTTAAAATACTCTCTTAAATCATTTGCATTAAAATTATCCTTTGATAGAAACTCTATGAATAATTAATAGGTAAAATAATAAATATGAAAAATAGAGTAAGTTGAAGTCTTATATTTAAAATCAAATATAACCCCAACTAACTTATATATATTAACCACCAAAAGTTTTTTTTTTTTTAATGTTGTTTTCATGTTAAAATTTTGACATTATTTGATTATATTTATTTTGTGCTGGGAATTAGGGACAGGCCCTAAAAGGGCTAGCCTGTTGAAACCTAATTTAAAAAAAAACAAATGTTCTTTAAAACCCTCCTAAGAGTGATAGGAGCATTTTAAACATTTTTTTTAACATCTTTTAAAAAAAAATAAAATTACTAAATTACAACAATTAAAATAATAATTTAACACAAATTGTGTCAACATAAAGTCTGAATTTTACGCAGTATGCAAATATGAATCAAACAAACAACATATAATTTAAGGTACAATATTGTCACATGTCAATATACTACAATTGTAAATAACATACATAACATAAAAGAGCCAAACACTATCACTAAGCAATAAGAAGATGACTAGCATTTTCCTCTTCTTCACTATCAAGCTCAGGGACATTTGAGCTTGGTGTATTGGTGTGTCTGGTCACTCTCGTGTCCGAGACAATAGTGAACACATAGTCACATACACCCAGTGCCCACACTGCACGTCCACACACCACACACGATCACATACTCACACAAACTGATGGCTTAATGGGTTAAAGTTTTTGCTCAAAATAAATTATCTAAACTATAATATATATATATATATATAAAGGCCTAAAAGGGCAGACTTGTAGCCCTACAGTGCCAGTTTTTTTTAAACCCAAAGCCCTATAGGACTGACCCTTATAGGGTCGATTATATTTTCATCTTCCAAAATATAAACCCAACCCTCAACTTAAAAAGGTTTAAAAATGCCGGCCCAACAGGCTCCACCCGTTTCCCAGCTCTATATTTATTAAATTACTTAAATCACATTATACGAATTTATGTTCATATTTAAAATGCATTAACAATTTTCATATTTTATATAATATATTTTTTCATCAATATTTAAAAATAACCAAATTAATTGTCATTTTTTATTGGTTGAACTGTAAATAATTTTTCACTTCAATACAATGATTAACTTAATTTTTGAAATAGGTCAAAAATTTAAACATAATTAAGCTCTATTTAAAAATATATATATACCAGACAGCGGGTGGGAAGGGTCAACCATGAATCCGAACCAGATGCAGATAGCGGGTGTAATATCCAAAAAAAAAAAAAACAAAACAAAAACTCTAGGCAAAAATAGATTCAAGACGATGTAGATTTTAAAAAAAAAAAAAATTACAACAGCTTTCTCCACAAAATCGGCCACCGATCAGTGTATAGCAAATCCTGCCTTGTATTCATTCCACCGTTAAAAAAAAAAAAAAGCAAAAACAGCTGTCTCCTCCGTTTTATCATTCATCAATTGCTAATGCAGTGACTTTGGCTGGCTTCTCAGTATTCCTTTGTCAACTAGAGGCTGCAGCTCATTTCTTACAAGGTCCTTTACCTTCGGATTAGATGATTCCACGAAGGCAGAAATAATCTTACAGCTGCAAATCACAATCATAATACCCAACCAATATGTAATTAAGTCCTTTGCAACCTGCCTAATTGGGGGAGATAATTTATTCAATAATGCTCCTCCTATCCTAATTTATAGGAGCTAGTTATGAGGCTGATCTTAGTCAAAAAAAAAAAAACAATAAGACCTCTATCCATCTTTAATATTTATCATTATTCCTCAAACTAATTAAATTAATTTATAAACTGATGCATACTCTGATGCATACAAAGGCACTTTAGGGAGATCGGGTCATATTTGACTATTTGTCATAATAAAATTTATCTCGCTTCCTTAATCTATATAAATTAGTTACATAACTCTTATTAAAGATCAAAGAAATAGGTTCTAGTGAAGCCTTACCTGTGACCATGTGACCAAATCTCACTCTTTCCTTTCAAGGCTTTCTCCCATAAGGTAGCAGCGAAATTGGGGCAATCCAAAACAAGTTTTCTAATGGTCCGACTGGAATGAAAATTTTCAAGGACATGCTCTTCCTCTTCTGATTTTGGTGTTGCTGCAAGAGATGCTATTGCTTCATGAAGCGAATTTATCTTATCATCCAAGGCTGGGTGGAGTATGCCATCACAACCCCCAATTGCAACCTGCATTCATTCTCAGGTTTCAGAAAATGCTCTGTACAACTTGCAAAACTGACCAATCACCGATATCATATTTACTACCTCATAAATGACATCTTTCGCAAAATTTGATTGTATCAGCTCTCCAGCATTTTCAATACATATATCAATGAGACTCTGCATGGTAGTCATTTTACAAGTTGTCATCAAAATGAAAAGGCGCAAATTATTAAAGGAATAAGAAAAGAGGGAAACATGACTATGCCTAGTCGTCATTTTACCCACCTCTGCAAGTCCACTCTTGATCAATAGCTCTTGCCTTCTAACAATTGGATCCTTTTTCCCACTTTCAACTGGGTGAGAATCCTCCCCAGAAGTTTTATCTTTATCGGCTTCATCTTCCATGTCCTCCTCCTCAGCTTCCTTTTCACTATGTTCTTCAACCTTAGAACTTTTATCTTTATTGACTTCATCTGCTGCCACTTCCATGTCCTCCTCAGGTTCCTTGTCACAAGGTTCTCCAACCTTGGAAGTTTCATTCTGAGTGCTTGCTTCTGAACAATCCTGAATATGATTCAACTGAAATAAGACTTCTCTCCTTTGAATCTCAGAAAATAAAAGAAATAGAATCATTAGTGACCTTGACAAGTGATGGTATATATGAATTCAAGGAAGCAAGTTCATCAGGACTGAAATAGCGGGAACAGTTAGGATGAAGCAATTGCAGCAAAACACACCGTCCAGTCTGAAAAGCGCACACATAAAACAACAGGAATTAGAGGTATAGAACCAGAAAGCGTTAAAAACCAAATTACAAGATGAAAACAGTACATAATCCTTTATTTTGGGGAGGGTTAGTCCCTATCACTTGATAAAAACTATATTATGTCTTTTATAACTACTAACATGAAAGGGAAAAGGACCATAGAAGACACCTTATCAAAAATAAGCTCCTTCAAAATTCTTTGAAGCTCAGAAATGATAGCCTGTAACAAAAAAAAAATGTAAAACCTTAATATGAGATAGGCATTCTTTAGATATATACAATAAAAGAAAAGCAACACAAGAAACAACCTTTGTTATCAGTTTTGTGTCATCAACAACTGAAACTATGCAGACTAGCACCTGAAAGTATAACAATGACCCCACATTAAAAATTCAGCAGGAAGTAACTTGTAACAGTATGCAGTTAGGACAACAACGTGATCCCCTTTCCTTGATAAGTAAAGCTTTCTTTTATTCTTAGGAAATTTAAAAGGTGCATCCAAAAACAGTAGAAAAAATGGATGGTCTCAAGTAACAGCAGAGGCAAAGATTTGAAATGAAAGCTATCATGTACGAAAGTAAGTGAAGCTGCAATGAGTCTTCCATGAAAATTAAACCTTCCATGACATGTTTAATGCATTTTATCCATCCATAGTAACTTAATTTTAACCATATTCAAATTTAGCCAGGTCATAGCCAGTCATTTCCCTTAAATATTGGCCATTTAAAGTTGAAACATATTAACAAGTAGTGATTTAATAATGCTGTTATATTAATAAACCCCAAATAGACCTATACAAGATGTAGTTATGCCTTGGCTACAAAACATAACCACTGGATCACATTCCTTACCATGCATCCATATTTGTGATAAGCTATTTTGTCTATGTGGCCTTTCATTCCTTTGATAATCTTCTTCCTTTCCTAAAATGGAATGTCCAAAGAACAATCATATGTAAGAATAAAATCATCAAAAGGCATATAGCTTAATTGCCTGTGCAGGACAGTGCTAAACAGTACCTTGGCACTCCCATGCTTTATACAAAGAATCCCAAGTTTGGCCCCATCCCTTGTACCAATCATTCTAACCAGGAGTGGACTGGACAGCTGTTCCATTATATCTCTGACAGAGGACTTTTCACAAATTCACTTTAGATAACAAAAGAGATAAGGCGACAGCCCAATTTCTAGGTCATGATACAAAGCATGCAGAGTTAATGAGGGAAAGGTAGAGAAGAACCTTATCAGCAATGCTTAAATATTCCATGAAGAGTCTGTGTATTATAGAGTGGTCAACTATTCCTTTCTCTAAAATTGGTTGGATCACTGATGCCATGTGTCGCAAAACTGAACCTTTCTGAAGTCCTAACTTGGAAATTACATCTACTAACCTGATATGAAGTTAATGAAATGATTGGAGCATTTAGAGAAAGATTAAAATTATTATTGGGAAAAAGAAAAATTAATATCAACATAGGACAGGAGCAGGAGTTCAAATACTGCTCCATAGATCATCAGCTTCTAAAAGCAAAGTGTGATTGATCAATCCAATCAAGCTCAGTGAAATAGAGCACGCAGATGCTAGACATCATGGAAGTCATTAGAACAGAGGTTTCATCTTTATTATGTGCAGAGGATGGATTGACGTTTCATAGGCAATAAACTTTCCAAGAGAGCAACAAGCCAACTATATATTCCATATCCCAGTAATTATTTCTCCTTCATATGCTATTACTCTTAAAAATAATTGATGAAAAATGAACAACTTGAGAGAGGTTATTTAGGAAAACCTTTTACCACTGCTACAGGTTATAAGAGCTGAACTTTTACCTGCCTTCCTTCACTGAGACTAGGTCCTTAAATAACTGAAACTCTGTAGAACATAATTCCAACAGAAGCTCTTGCTTTTGGGCAGCAGTAGCTAACTCATAAGCATGCTCAACAACTGTGAAAATGGAAAAGCACGAGATTTATTGTACAGAGTATGCATTTTGCAAGATGCTGTCAACATTTTTTGACAATTTATATCTTATGGATAAAATTTCAGCAGACAGTTAAGTTGCGTGAGGGGGGAAATATCATTGGTCTTTATCTGTTATCTGTTTCTCGTCCTTTAAGATCCTTTCACATCCTCAGAATTATTACAAATTTAGACTACAAGTCCATATATTGCTAAATACAATAAACATCAGATGACAAAGTCCTCCATTGAATCATCACAAACTCTGAAAAGTACTGTATCAAATTTTGACGAACTACAAAATACACCACATTATCACAAGCCAAAAAGAGATATTTTACTTACCAACTGATCCAACCATGTGACGAAGAAGAGGAGCAACATGACCATGAAGAGAGGAGATAAAGCCCGCAAGCTGTTTCTTGGAAGCTGAAAGAGAAGGGTGCCAAGTTAGACGAAAAAATGACATAAAACAATATTATATGACAAGTTATGAAACAGAAATTGAATATTAAATATATTAAAATTTCCAAATAGACAATTACCATGGTCCAGCATCTTTTTCACTAAGTGGACTGCATATGCATTGTATGAAAGAGTTATAAAATGCGGACAAAGCTCTTCAAATACTGCATCTCTTTCAGCTTGTGAACAATGCTTAACACATGTCTATTGATAAGGAAAGAAACAGTTAAAACTACAAGTAGTTCTGAAATTGCATAAAAACTGATATTAGGATGCCTTGGACTGAAAGAAAACGTATACCTGAAGAACACGAGAAGACACATGAGACCCAGCAATCTCAGGAATTTTCCCCTTCATCTTTTGCAAAGCTTCTGTCACCAGCCTTTTCAGACAATATATGTAAAGCAAAATGAGAGGAAACCAAAGAAAATGAATTTAACTTTCAGCATGCTTTGAAGTAACCATCAGGTTATTAAATATAGTTTAGAGGAACATACTTAGCCTTGTCCTCTTTAGCAATATCACGGCGTCTCATTTTCTCCCACAGACGCGCTAGATCCTGTTTAAATTGGCGTATCTGTGATCAATAGCGTGTCTACTAATGTTACAAAAATGAACACCGTGTACATAAAACTCACTTGTTCAAGTGTGTAATGCCGCTTTCTTTTCTTCTTCCTGGCCTCTGCAAGTTCCTGCGATAACTCAATTGATGCAATAGTCATAACTAACGTAGATAATAAAAGATAAAAGTGCCTGCAGCATATTTCAGCATAACAAGTTCCTCCAGATTATTAAAAATTAATAAAATAATTAGATGTAAATAACGAAACCTTGGCATGCAATCGACGTTCTCGAGCTGTAGTCGGAGCCTTCTTCTCTTTATCGTCCGTAACATTTCGTCCCTTTTTGATGAATTTCGAGGGCGTCCCGGAGGCTTTGTTCTTCGGAGTGAAGGAAGGTTTTGAGGCAGCAAGCTTGGGCACCTTCGAAGGAGATGGTTTACCTGCTTCGGCGTTAGAACCTGAAATTCGCTTTCTCTTTTTGGTCTTGTCGACCTGCTGCTTCTTCGCCGCCATGGATTCCGATTGAAGCCCGACCGCTTCTGTTCTTTTCGGCGCCTCACCTAGACAGAGGTGAGGTTTACTAGGGGTTTTGGGTTGAATTGACGCAGGTTAACGGCAACAGCAACAGCGCCATTGCATTACTCTCTTTTTTTATTATTCAATTGAAAAAAAAAACAGAATTTTTGAAATTGGGAAAATGTCAATTAAATACTATTTAAAACTGTAAAATTTAAAAAAATCTGTTAACATTTCAAAAAAATACTAAGGTACGATGACCAAATTAGATTTTTTTAAATTTGTTGATATGAACGGTAGTAGAATTTCGCAAGATAAGTAATGGGATTTGTAAGTCTCGTAATGGATTTCATTAATTTTTTTCTTATCTTTGTTTTTCTGTCTCCCTCTAACGGAATGTTCATCTAACACTAACTGACGCATAGTGACAGAGAAGAGAGGAATTTGCCCATAACAGAGAAGAGGGGGATTTTCACAAGTTGAGTAATAGGATTTGCAAGAATAATAATGGAATTCACTAGTTTGTAGATCACTTTTCACATCAGCAAATTTAAAAAACAAAGGAGAAATGGGATTTTTTACAAGTTGACTAATGAGATTTATAAGAATAGTAATAGAATTCGCTAATTCGTGGATCACTTTTCACATAGCAAATTTGAAAAACCCAATTTTATCATATTATCTTAATGTCTTTTTGAAATATTAACAAATATTTTTGGGTTTTTAAAAGTGAAATGAAATTCAGTAGTTTGTGGATCACTTTTCACATCATCAAATTTGAAAAATAGAAGAGAGAGATGATTTTTTGCAAGTTGACTAATGAGATTTGCAAGAATAGTAATGGAATTCACTAGTTTGTGGATCACTTTTCACATCAGCAAATTTGAAAAACCCAATTTGGTCATGTTATTTTAGTGTCTTTTTGAAATGTTAACAGGCATTTTTTTAGGTTTGAAAATTCAAATGGTATTTAAATGTTATTTTCCCTTTAAAATTTCATCTGATTTAAAAAATTTTATTTAGCCTTATTAACTTATTTTTATTAGATCG
>JBAGKO010000008.1:5534097-5566731 GCA_037177275.1 Acacia concinna
AAACTATTTTGTTAACTTATAAACTAATATAATATAATGATATATAACATATGGTATAACTAATTAATTTGTCTAATTTCATTAATCTCTCCAAAAATTTCAGAAAAAAAAACTATGCGGATATATAAAGAATAGTTCAAAATTAATAAATCGGCAAATTCCAGTTCAGTTCGTGGGTAGGAATCTAAAATTTTTGAATTTTGAAATTTTGTGAAATTACATAAATACCCCTATATTTTCACAATAATAATATCTAAATTCATAACAGTAGAGACGTTTAGGTAATATGTATTTAAACTATAAAGTGTTATGAATTGAGATATTTTTGTTGTGAAAATTCATAAGTATTTACGTAATTTCACAAAATTTCAAAATTCAAAATTTTTAGATTTCTATCTATGGACTAAATTGAAATTTATCAATTTTGTAGTTTTAAATTGTCCTTTATATACTTTCATGGTAATTTTTTTAGGATTTTTCCAAAAAACAAAGCTATGTCACCTTTTTATTAGTTTTTTAAAAGACCTATAATAATGAAACCACTTTAATTAAGTTCTCCTGTTGTTTGATCTTAAAAGAAAATGAGTATATTAATTGATAATATCTATTGTCTCTAAAATATCGTCACCTGACGGTACTTGTCTGATTTTATATACTTTCGTTAACTGGGAAGCCTATTCATGTGTCGACTCAATGGAATTAATAACTTTAATTAATCTATTGACCTAAATATATGTAATGGTTCTCTCTTAATATTGTGTGTCTACCTTTAAAATATTTAAGATTTTAAGCTATACTATGATGCATTTGTCATATTTTGGAAAAGTATCCCTTTTCACTTTAAATTTCTTCGTATTAAAGATAAAATATAACTCTTTTTGTCCCACCAAACTATCTTTATATATTTTCAAATCGAGAAACAAATACTACCGGAAAAGAATCTGCATTGCATTACAGAAGCATCAACCTGTATAAATAATCTGGCCTACAAATTTTTTTTTTTAAAGAAAATCTTGTTATAATATGTTTGATTTTGGTTTCAATTTTGTTTCATGCTGCTTTGATGTCTTTTTAGATGTGGTGGCCTTGAAAGGAAAAAAAAAAAAGGATAGCTCTGCTGTAATTAATTGAATCAATAAACAGGGGAATTTAATATTTATTGATATTATACTCTTTTTTTTTTTTTGTAAATGTTAATTCATTCCATACAGAACTAGAAAAACTTCATGTACATGGACAGAGAGTGGAAAAGTTCCTAAACATGATTTTCAAATTTTCTACTGTGAGTTGGCAACAAAAACATTCACAATATACACCAATTTATTTATTACTCCCTCAGTTTCTCAATATAAGATCTAATTAATATTTTTAAGAGATTAAGGAAACTAAATAAATGATTTAATATTATTATATATTATATATCATTATATTATATATATTTTTTATAAGTTAGACAGATTATTTATGGAAAGATGATAAATATAAAAACTTTATAATAATTTATTTAAATTCTTTAATTTTTAAAAAGCTAATTAAATCTCATATTAAAGATGAGATGAGGTATATTATTACTCAATTCTAAGCCTTAGTAGTTTTCCCGTTCAAAACAGTTAAACAATTTTACTAATAAATTTTTTTTATTGTTTTTCAATTTATTTTTTTGTACTAAACCAATCCAATAAGTTCATGAGTTTAATAAGTTGACAGGACTGGACCAACGAGCCACCGACAAAATTAGTGTGACAGGTGTTTTCTTCATTATTCAAATAAAGCTCTTTTGACCAAAAAAACAAGTTCTGATTCTAATTCTTTTTCATGCTTTTCTTTCCGTATTCTCTTCTTAAATTGGCCAATTTTCATGTTTGCATTTATAAATTTCGAATAAAAAATGGCTATGTGATCACATATGAAAGGAATTGATCGATTTTAAGCGTTTGTTTGGAATGAATTATAAATAGTTTATTACAAAATATGGAATAAGTATGCTAGATGAGTGTTTTTTTCGAATTACGCAATAAATTATTTATAAGTGATTTATTTCTCATACAAAACAAGAACTAAATTTTTAATCGCTCTTTCTTCCCATAAAAAAACAGAGAGAGAAATCTCTCTCGCGGCACTTTTTATGTTGATTTTTTTTATATGTTTAACTAAAAGGAAGGATTACTATGTATAAAAAAAAAAGTTAACAAAACACAGAATACGATTAAATAGTTCATACAGAGTAAATTTCTTAATTTCTTAAAAAAAATTTAATTATATCCTATATTTATGATTAGAGTGAGTAAAATATAAAAATTAAATTTTCAATATAAGAAACCTAAATTATGGTGCTTTTGAATCTAGATAAAGCTCACAAACTTGAACATTACAAAACGATTATTGGCAGCAATAGGGCAATTAGATTGCCCCTCTTTATCTCCTGCCTGACGAGAATAACAGCTAGGTGAAGGGATTGGTCATTGATACAATTATGAGCATCCTTAGCTAGATAATCCCTTCATTCTTAAATTTAAGATATAATTAATTTTTCTAAAAATGTTAAAAAAGTTAATTAAATTATTTTAAAATATTTATATTTATAATTTTTTAATCAAACTATTTTGTCTAACTTATAAACAAATATATAATTCAATGATACATAATATATATTATGATTAAATAATTTATTTCTTTAAAAAAAGCAGTTCTATCTTATATTTAAACCCAAAGGAAGTAATACCTAGCACATTCGATAGTTTTAGGTATGTCTCAGTCCGAAAAAGGAAGTTACATTTCTAACCTCATTTGATGTTAGTTCTTTTTAAATGGTGCAATTTTAAGGAAAAGGAAAAAGATAGTAACATATTCCCTCTATTCTTATTTATAAGACCATTTTAGAGAATCTTAAGAAAATCTTAAGAAAGCTAATTATATTACTTAATAATATCACATGTTGTGTTTTATTACATTATATAGTAATTCATAAGTCAAATAATATAATTTGAAGAATGACAAACTTTAATGTCTTAAAGTAATATAATTAGCTTTTTTAAAATTTTTTACAAATTATTTAAAAAAGTCTTATAAATTGGAATAGAGGGAGTATGTATTTATATAGGGTAAAGGTGTACTTCTATGAAGTTCGTCTTTCGCCATGAGCATTTAATACAATTGAGTTTCGAATGATGCAAAAATAATATGATATGATATGATATTTTTAAATAGTCGATTTTAGCATTTTTGGGTCTTACAAATTCATGTAATATTTAAGTGGAATTCTCTCTTTTTATAAGTTGACTCAAACATTATTACTTTTTGTACAAATGGTGCAATTTTAGGAGTTTCATTAAAGCAACTAAAAAATTTGTTAAAATTGCATCATTTTAAAATATTATGTCTAATTTTACACCCTTCAAAACTTAATTGTATTATGTGCTTATGGCGAGAATTTTGATACTATAATTCCACCTTTACCTGTGTATATATAATAATAATAATTTACATGTTTAAGAAATTTTTTTTTGAAGATATATCTTAATCATTTTTTAGATAAAACAATAAAACACGGGTGTCTGACTCTGAACACGGAAAATGACACTAGAATTAAATTGAAAGGTTTGTGTGTATAATATTAACTATCTCCATATTGAAAAATAGTATTATTTTCTAAGACATGTTTATCATTTTTGGGATAAAACAAGGCAGGTCAAGGTTAAAAATCATGTTTGATTGTATTGTGATTTTATTAGTTTGTGTGAATATGTTTTATGTGAAAATATTGTGTGTGTGTGCTGGGTAGGAAATTTTGTGTATATTTTAATTCTTCTCGGAAACAATTGTATAAGTTGAAACTTTTTTAAGAAATTCAGGAAATTAAACATTTAGATAAAAATGCCTTCTCAATTTCTGATCTGTTGTATTCATTTCACTTTCATGCAATAACATCCCTTTATTGCAAGAGTGTGTTATGTATTTCTGATAGCGACGAGTCTGGTTCTTATATTTGTAGTGACTTCTTTTTTTATGAGATGACAATGTTTTTAGCCAAAACACTAATGTAACGTTGTTCCTCTTATTGGTAGGCGATGGAGATGGCGATGGCGTTATCATTATGGAGTTTGAAAATATTTATAGTTGGACCCAGAAAGAAAAAGCAAAAATTATATTGTTCTCCACATGGAAAGAAATACAATTTAATGTAAAATTCATATCTAACATTAATATTTGTATCCGTGTATCAACATACATGACTCATCGTTATTTTATTAAAAGGGCAAGATTATTAGTCCCTTCTCTTCTTAGTACAAAAAATCATATCAGACTCGTCAGTTCGATCGATTGAATTGACCTTTTGTCCGGTCTTTAAAAAAAACCGGGGAAGGGGAACTGGTCCTGGATCAGCCAAAACAAGAAAACTAGTCAATCGAATTGGTTTTTGAAAAAAAAAAAGAATACTACTCATTTATTTATGAAAATTTAAAAATAATCAATATATTGTCACATATTTTATTATTATAAATGATATTTATATGTTTATTTAATTTTAATGTCTATATATGGTGGTTTTTTTTATCATTATCAATTAAATTATAATATTTTAATATGGCAGGTTGGTTGAACCCTGAACCCATGCCGTGACCGGTTCGTTATCTGGTCCAATTCTTTGTACATTGATATAAGATATATTTAAAGAGTTAATTTTAACATAAATATAAAACATATTTTTTATATTTCCCAACTTGTTCTTAATTTACCCTTAGTGACGATTTTTCTACAATAATCAAAGAAGGGGAAAAAGAGAATTAAAGAAAATGACTATATTGTTTTAGTATATACTCTTGTATACATGTCATATCAATTATTAACTAACCTACTTGTTGGCAGGAAAAAAAAATTAACTAACCTACTTAATATAATTTAATTAAATAAATATGTCTTAAAATAGTAAAATATCTATAATATTACTCTTTGGTCATATATATTTGTTTGGTACCTGGGGAGGAGAACAAAAGAAGAAGATGGAAAAATTTTGTTGGGGTGAATTAAAAAAAAAAACAGAAGTGAGATTAAAATATTTTAATTAAATCTCTTTATTTTTTATTTTATATATTTTTTTATTACAGTTCTATAACCTCATTTCTCTGTCTCTTTTTTTAAAATTTAACTCATAAAATTTTCAATATTCTTCCCTCCCATCCAAATCGTGTAGCAAACAGTCCCCTTAATGTAATTTTACCAATTTTTTTTTTAATTTTTGCCCCATTAACTTAGATTTTTTTCCACGCTTTTTCTCTCATTAATTATCTCACAAGTATCTTTTTCCTATTCACTGTTTCTCTCATTCACTTTCTCTCAATAAGTATAAGTAGTTTTAGAAAGATAAATACATTTTTTGACAAAATTTATTGTTGTAAACTAATTTTAATACATGTAATCTAAGTTAATATGGGCGGATGAATTGTTGATTTGTATTGTTTATTTATTTATTTTTTAAAAAATGGAAAAGTCCAGCTCAAGGGGGAAAAAACTTGGAGGGGCTTCCCTCTTTAGCCTTCAATTTGGGGGAGCTCCAAAATATATTTTTTTGTGGTTATTTTATGACTAGATTTTACCTAAAATGAGTGACATTTTGATATATTATAGGTGTAAAACGGATCTGTTTTCAATTTTTTATGATTTTTAAAAAACTTGCATGTAAAAATGATTATTTTTTTAATTTAGAGTTTTAACTTTAAAAAATCATAAAAAATTAAAAATAGATCCATTTTTCGCCTATAACATATCAAAATGTCATTTATTTTATGTAGAATATAGTTATAAACGAATCACATAAAAATATATTTTAAAGTTCCTTAAATTAGAGGCTAAAGAAGGGATTAAGGAGGGAAGGGTCAAGGAGGAAATCTCATCAAAAAACTTGGGGGAGTATAGGGTGACGTGTCGGAGAGAAGTTGGACTTTTTATTGAGATCGGTTGATTGTTTGAAATGTATTAATGTTCTGTCATGCCAGGCTAGCATCCTTGCGATGATTGAAGTGGGTCCCACTCTACCCCCATCTCTTCTGTCAATCCACATGCCTTCTCTCAATGCCCCATGCACTCCTTCACTTATTATTATGCTCTTTTAATTTTTCCACTCACCCATCTATGCGCACTCTCCTTCGTACCTCCGAACCCTCATACCCTCACCCTTACGTGTCACATTCACACGCTTTTATTTCCTGAGCCTCTTAGTCATCCTATCACTCCCCCCTCTCCATCAAGTCCTTTGTCTTCCCACGCTAATCACTGCCTTACAAATGTAAACCAGCTATTAGCCCCATTCCATTACCTTGTTGTCCCTCTCCCACATAGACACTTATCTATAAAGACACAATCACTATTGTTTTTTTTACATGTTCGGTACATTTTCTGCTGCCAATAATTTAAGGGAAAATTACTCATAAATACCTGCTTGAAAAATTAATTGCCTAATTATACCTGATAGGAAAGAAGCACAGTGCTTCACCTCCTCTCTACTTAATTTCTCTACCATTGCATTAATTTTTAATGTTTGAGATTTTATACTATATTGAAAAATACATTCCACCAATTAAAAGCCCATATAATAATAGAGAAATTAAGTGAAGAAATGAGTTAGTAGAAAGTCTTTTCCATATACAAAAATTATACCTAATTCAAAGGCGTAAAGATACTCAAATTCTTGTATACCATTAAGCAATTAATTCTCTAGAAAGGTATTTATAATAAAGTTTATCATGATTTTTTGTTAGACAAATGTTCCCTCGTGCTTGAAACGTTTTCAAGTACTCCTTCCAATTTTAATTATAAGGGTTTATTGATTTTTTGAAGAAACCTACATAAATCATAAGAAAGTTAATTATAAGGGTTTATCTTAATTATATAATGTTTTATTACATTATATACTAATTCATAATCCAAATAACATAATTTGAAAAAAAACGATAAATTTTAATGTCTTAAAGTAATATAATTATTTTTTTAAGATTTTTTTAGAATTTTCAAAAAAAGTCAATGAATCTTTATAATTAAGACCGGATGGAGTATTAAATACGATCACATTTCTTAAAAGAATATAATTCTTTGAATTTCAATTTAATCTTTGTGCAGCCTCCGTGAAAAAAATTAAACCTTTGTGTAGAAGCCCTTAGTTTAAATAATGATTTGCTTGGCCTGATATTTGGTAATAATACTAAATTATTGATATTGTGAATTTTTATGTTTATTTAAAATTATTTTTTACTAAATTTTAAAGAAGGGAATTGGCTAAATTTCTTACATTGTACTACCTCTTACCCAGTTGATTTTTTTGGAGAATCTTAAGTAAATTTTAAGAAAGATAATTATATTACTTTAAAATATTAAAATTTATCGTTTTTCTTTAAATTATGTTGTTTAATTTATAAATTAATATATAATATAATAAAATATGATATATGATATGATTAGATAATATAATTAACTTTTTAAAAATTTTTCTAACATTCTCTAAAAGAGTTAATAGCTTGTTACAAACAAAATCAAAAGGTGCAGTATTGTCTTTTAACTTTTAGCTTATTATTATTGTATGTTCAGACAAAAGAAAAGGTTATTATTATAAGGTAAACAAGTACGGACTCTCTCTCTCTCTGTGTTCCAATGCAGCCAGGGAGGGCCGTTTCAAACGATTTTGTCGGCGAGAGACGTTATTCCATCATATTGATGAACAGAGTAAATTGCAATTAGTGTCACTTAATTACTTATTAATTAATATGTTGTGCTTTTATTTTTTTGCCACCCCAACATTATGCTCTTCCCCACTTGTCCTTCTTGATTTGCCTGGGTGGCTTTTACTTACTGCTTATGTAAAGAAAAAAAATGATTAGAGGCCAGTGCTGTTTAATCTGTTGCTGTCATTTATATAATTAATGCTTATAATACCCTCAAACCTCGCATAAAGCTGCCCCAGTTCTGTGGGTTGCTTCTTCCTCCCCTCCCCTCTCTACTCTCTCTCTCTTCGCCCTTTTACCTCTGCTTCTTCTCTGCAGTTTAGTTATTTCGTTGTGCTTGGGCATTAGCGCTGGTCTTTGTCTCCTTCGGCTTTGACCCAAGAAGATGCTAGTAAGTACGTTTCTTTTGTTCGTTTTCCCATGGGTTTTATTTTTCCCTGCTTTCTTCTTCTTCCTCTTCTACTTGTGGCTCGAGCCTAATCTGGAAATCCCTTAACTGGTTTTGCTTTGGGTCGATGAACTGGGATGGCTGGTTTTTAATAGTTTTTCAATATTCGGTTGGGTTTAAGGAAGTTTGGGTCAAAATTATGTTGCTTTGGATTCTCTCATATCGGATTTGCTCTTATTGCTTACCTCCCATGGCTGGCTCTGGTCAAATTCTGTATGATCTGATAAACTCGAAATCTTTTAATACTCCTCTGACCAGGCATTTTGTTTGAAGTTCATAGTCATTTTCTATATGCTTCAGTGTTGTACTGCTTTCAATCCATTATTTGTGTTTGTTAGATGATTGACTTGCTCTGATTTGTTATCGAAGCTCATCCTCATTCTTATCAGATATGCATGGAAGCTATATGATGTAATTCCCCAGAGAAGAATATCATATCATATCACATGTCTCTAAATTTAATGGTTGACTCTCTTTTTCCAGGTGGCATTGCTCTTGCTGATATTGGCATTGAGCAATGCCGTGAGTATCAATGGAGATGGAAAATGTGATTCTATACCAAAACTAGATCCAAGACCCCACAGTGTGTCCATTCGTGAGTTTGGTGCAGTTGGAGATGGCAAAACATTGAACACTATTGCTTTCCAGAATGCCATATTTTATCTTAAGTCATTCGCTGACAAGGGTGGTGCTCAGCTATATGTGCCCGCCGGAAAATGGCTCACTGGAAGCTTCAATCTCACCAGCCATCTCACCCTCTTCTTGGAAAAAGGCGCTGTTATTATTGGATCTCAGGTAATTTTCACCAAACTCAATTTGATTCTGTAAAGATCGTAACTTCATTTCAACTTTTTCATTTCAGAATTACTGAGATGATGATGCTAACACAATTTTCTGTGGATGAAAGTTTTCTAAGTTGAAACAAAAACAGACTCTTAGATGCATATAGAAAAATTATTTTAGTATTGAATTTATAATGACACCATACTCCGCAGAAATAAAATGCTAATTAGTGTCTTTTTTTGTTGTTGTTCTATTGAGGGTAATTTCTGAACTTTGGGTTGTCTGCTTATGATTTTTGTGTATTTAGGATCCATCTCACTGGGGTGTGGTTGAACCCTTACCTTCGTATGGTCGAGGGACAGAAGTTCCAGGAGGAAGATATCAGAGCTTGATAAATGGATACAAGTTAGAAGATGTGGTCGTAACAGGTTTATTTACTTGATCACCAGCCTTTACCTCTTTCAGCAAAACCTCTTTTACAACTTTTCTAAATGGCATCTGCTTCTTCCATTAAAGATTTTAACATCTTTATGTAATTTACCAGGCAACAATGGAACTATTGATGGCATGGGAATGGTTTGGTGGGACAAATTTAGCTCTCATTCCTTAAATTATAGCCGTCCTCATCTGGTTGAAATTGTGGCCTCCGAATACGTAGTTGTTTCAAATCTCACCATGTTAAATGCTCCTGCATATAGCATTCACCCAGTTTATTGCAGGTATTTTTGTGTTCATTCAATCTTTGAATGATCTTATACTTATTTTGGATGAAGTTGTACTGATTCAGTCAGATTTGTTGTTATATGATGCAGCCATGTAATTATTCAAAATATTTCAATCTCTACTCCTCCAGATTCACCTTATACTGTTGGTATAGTACCAGGTTTGTTATCCTCCATGAACTCTTTTGTTGTTCATATGCTGATATTGACATGTATCAGACAAATCATGACCTATATGATCCTGTAGTTAGAACTTATAAGTTCACTCTATTATTTACAAGGCTTCACTGAAAGCCTGAAATATTTTACCTCAACAGCTTCATAGCTAATTGTTTGTGCAATTCATGTTTCCAGATTCTTCTGATGATGTTTGTATAGAAGATTGTATTATCATCATGGGTTTTGATGCAATTGCTCTCAAAAGTGGGTGGGATGAGTACGGAATCGCCTATGGGAGGCCCACCAAGAATGTGCATATAAGAAATGTTTATCTTGAAGCATCTTCTGGCTCTACACTTGCATTTGGAAGTGACATGTCTGGGGGCATCTCAAATGTTCTGGTGGAGCATGTTCGTCTTCACAACTCACACAGTGGGATCGAGTTCAGAACCACTAAAGGCCGAGGCGGTTATATCAGAGAAATCTTCATATCAGATGTTGAAATGAAGAATATCTACAAGGCATTTTCAGCCACAGGACAATGTGGGTCTCACCCAGATGATAAATTTGATCCTCATGCTCTTCCACAATTGGATCACATCACCTTACAGGACGTGACTGGTTCCAACATCACCATAGCTGGAAACTTCTCTGGGATTCTGGAATCTCCTTTCACTAACATATGCCTCTCCAACATATCCTTATCTATAAATCCTGCCTCTCCATTTTTATGGGAATGCTCAAATGTGTCTGGTTATTCGGTCTCAGTTCTCCCAGAACCTTGCCCCAACCTTGATAGCTCTTGGAATTCTTCTTCATCATGCTTCACCCTCATCAGCAGCATCCATGGAAACAGTAAAACCTCTGTCCTGTGAAATGTCCAAACATAGTTGCAGTTACTTGAGTGCTTGTCATTGAATTGGCCAATTAAATCTTCACACGCGGACAATCTTTTTTTGAAAGGATTGATGATAAAAAAAATTGTGCACGGGTGATGTTTCGTTGGAAGTTCTGATAACAAACATCTCAAGGACTGTCTGTAAGTTCCTTCCTCATGTGGAAATTCATGTTCCTGAGTGCTATGGATTCTTATTGATTGGAAAATAATGAATTGCCCCGTGTTATCTCATATTAGGTCACATTTGTTCCCCCAATAAGATGAAGAGTTGTCCTGGGTTGTTCATTTTTTTCATCATCATCATTATTTGTTGTACAGTTTCATATCTTGATTCATGCTGTAATGAAATTTTGTTAGTGCCGCAACAGGAGGATTCAGCATTTGGATATTTTTTGCATTTCAGTTTCATTGTGATTGTTTTTTTTTCAACTCCTGTAAATCATGTACTGGATTTGGGTGATACTTCCAATTAAAGAAAGTTCAACTTTGAGCCATACATGTCACTTGTTTGTGTAAGACTTGGTGGTATCTGGTAAACATAATAAAGCAATCTGTGTTCATCCAATATTCCTATAGATGTATATTATTATACTATTTTGGTCTTGAAGTTGTCTCAAGATATCTTTATAAAAATCCCCTTTTATTTTACTGCATATATGTACCAGATTACCAGCTTTTTTTCAAATTGATAGGCAAGGAAATTGGAAAACTAGCACATGAACTAGTCAAAACTAAAACAACAGAAGAAGACAAAATAGCTACCAGCTTTCTTTTCTCAACATAATCCAACCATACATACAAGTTAAAAACGGCATGTGAAGAATAACCTTTTCATTTTTTGAAGTGATGATCATGGGTTCAGTTGCAAGTTTTTTTTTTTTTAGTCTTAGAGAGTGCTTGGTTTCATGTTACTTTTAGCAAGTTATAGGTATGATGGTATGGGCTACAGTTGGCCAAAAAAAAAAAGACATAAGCTATAGTTATAGAGAAGCGTGTATAGTGCCATATATATATATATATATATATATTTGCCATCCAATGTCAATTATTATAACATGTAGCTATTTTAAAACAATTTTTTTGGGAAGGGGCTGTTTGAACTTTTGTGCACTAGCCAATGTATGCATACAAATGCGACCTCAACCTAATAAGCCTAAAACAAAGGATGTTTAAATGGTGAGAAGAAGAATATTACTCCATACGTGTGTAAATATAAAAATTAAATAAGTAAAAAAAGGGTTGATAGTGAACACCATTACTTATTATTATAGTTTGATTGAATTTTATTGTGGTTTTGATCCATATAGTTTCATAAAAATGTTGTTTGAGTTTAACAATAATCTATATATTTTTAATGAGTTTTAGTTTTTATCCTTATACTTAAACTTAAACCAAGTTATTATAAAACTGAATCAAAACCAACAATTTAAAACTTTGAGGTACAAATGCATACATTGGCTAGTGCACAAAAGTTCAAACAGCCCCTTCTCAAAAAAATTGTTTTAAAATAGCTACATGTTATAATAATTGACGTTGGATGGCAACAAAAAAAAAATGACATTGAAAAAAAAAATGAAAGAAATTACGCAGTAGGTGCATGGGATTCCAAAACTAGAAAAGCAATCATTGGAGGCATCTTTTTGTTTGAGGCTGTGAGAATGGGTTGTTGGCTCAAGCTTTGCCTATAATGTTATTATTTCCTTTGCCCAACCTTTCCAACCAGAAAGGTGTTTTTTTTTTTTAATGCCCAAAATTTCCACAACGTTGGCCAAAATCACAAGGAATTAAATACTTTCTCCTGTTTTAATTATAAAGGTCAATTGACTTTTTTTAAATAATATAAAGTTAGTTATATTACTTTAAAGTATTAAAATTTATTTATTTTTTTTAAACTATTTTGTTTGACTTATGAATTAATATATAATATAATAAAACTAACATATGATATGATTAAACAATTTATTTTGCTTCTTTAACTTCTCTAAAAATAAATCAACTTAACCCTATAATTAGGATAGAAGGAAGTAACACTTAAATTTTTTAAATTACAAAATTTTAATTAACAACCTTAATTTTTTATTAAAAATTTTCTTTTAAAAAATTCAATTGAATAAATGTCTCTGCCCACATGCGAGTTGAAAATATTGAAAAGCTAGTGTGAAAATCCTAAAAACTATTGGAAATCTTAAAAGCTTTCGTAATATTTGTTATCAACTAACTAAGCAATTTTTTTTATATTTATTTTTGCAACATTTTAAACTTGTTTGTATAAAGTTCAACCATGAATATGAAAATAATGCCTGTCTGAATATTAGTCACATTGAGGTTTCAATAATTCTTTTGTTTTTTATATTTTGTCTTGCATTTCTAGAATTTTTAACTTATATGAAAGCATGGGTTTTTTCTTTGGTTATTTTTAAACATCAATAAAGGACCAACAAATTTTATTAATTGACAATAATATAATTATAACAATAACAACAACAACAACAATTATTATTATTGTTGATATTACTGTCTCGGTAGGGGGTTCATGACTACTTATTCTAACACAAATGTTGATAACACAAGACATCGAGAGATCAAACACATGGCTTATTTGCAATTGGGTTTTTTAAAAGTCTGATTGGGTAACCTTTCAGATTGTGTGATGTTATTTATGTTTAGAATGGTGGTAGCAAAAGTTACTGATGTACAAATGAAATTTATTTGATTAATATGTTTAAAAGTAATTTTAAACAGGGAATGATTGAAAATGATATGAATCTTATTATATATTGTAATTTATTATATTATATATTAGTTTACAAGTACAAACAAAATATTTTGAAAACAAGATAAATTTTAATATTTTAAAGTAATATAAATTAGCTTTATCAGGATTCTCTCAAAATATCAATCGGATCTTATAATTAAAACTGGAAGGAGTATGTATTGCATGGAAATATATTTTGATATTTATATTATCTTTAGTTTTAATTATAAAATCGAGTTGACTTTAGTTAATGAAGCAAAAGTTACTTAATTATATAATATCTTGTATTTTATTATATTATGGGTGCGTTTGGAATAACGAAAGGATAATTGACTTATTTGTAATTGAATTTATGAATAAGTCATATTAGATATAAGTCATATTATGTATGTTTGGATTGACTGTAGCATAAGTGACTTATTTAAAAATAAAATGTGTTTGGTTGATATGTTAAAAAGTAACTTATTGTAGTAAATAACTAAAAGGGACATAAATATTAGTAAATATATTATACATATATATTGTAACATTTAAAAATTATACTAGAAAAAAAGAAAATTAATTTTAACAAAATTTAAGAATAAAAGCTTAAAATATATAATTAATAACAAGATTAGATGATTAAAAATGCATATAAATTAGAAAGCAAAGAAATGTAAAATTTTTTATGAAATAACATTACATTACTAATCAAATCACATGAATCGTATAATTTGGTTTCTAATTTCATCACGAACATAATTCATTTGGGTTTTATAATTATTATCTCCGATCCTAATTATAAGATCTACTGCACTTTTTTCGCTTCCTTAATCTCTAAAAAAAATCAACTACGTCTTATAATGAGGACTTGAGAGAGTCTTATTACATGTAAATATATTGTGATATTTATGTTATCTCTTGTCCTAATTATAAAATTTAGTTCACTTTTTTCGTTTCCTTAATCTCTAAAAAAAACTAACTGGGCCTTATAATTAGGACTGGAGAGAGTCTTATTACATTTAAATATATTATGATAAATTTTAATAATTTAAAATAATGTAGTTAGCTTTCTTAAGATTCTTTAAAAAGTCAACTGAGTCTTATAATTATGATCGGAAAAGAGTAAGTTATAACATAAAAATAAAAAAAATTCAAAAAAAAGGCCAAAACATCATATTGAATAAGTCCAATATCTTTAAGCAAGAACTTCTTGCTTATTAAAATAAGTCCAATAAGTATAATAACTTTAATAACCCAATTGATATCCCGAACACCCAAATATATCAATTGAATTAATTAAGATCATTTCCCCCCCTAAACATTCGATATGTTCTCAATATTGGGATTCTAAACACACTGTATATATAAGTTTATAAGTCAAAAAAAATAGTTTGAAGAAAAAAGATACATTTTAACGCTTTAAAGTAATATAATTTTCTTTCTTAAAATTCTCTAAAAAAGTCAACTATATTTTATAATTAAGACTGAAGTGAGTAAGTTATAACATAAAAATGAAAAATTAATTTTTAAAAAAGTAAAAAAATCAATAATTTAAATAAGTAATCGTTCAAATAAGTAATTTTGTTTACTTAAAAAAAGTAACTTATAATTTATAAGTAAGAAGGAGAAAAGGTTTTTCCAAACACACTTTTCTGTTTTTAAAAAAAAGAAGAAACCGTTCAATTTGGGCCCATGAAACAAACACACCCATGATAGATTATACTTAGATTTAGAATTGGCCCATAAAAATCAACCATACTTAGTAGTCTTATCTATTTTGAGGCCCAATAGGCCATGTAACCTTCATCCAATTGAGGCCCATTACAACCATCCTTCGTTATAGCTCTGGCACCACATGGGACCGTCTAAACCAACGGCGGGCGGCGGCGCGGGAAACACAGGGAAGAGAAGTGGCTGTTGCCCTTGTTGCTATTGCTAGTAGTTGCTATAGTCTTGTGTTTTTCGGTTCTAAATATTCGTTCACCTTTTGGCTACTCCATTCGTACCCTCCAACTAAAACCCTTCTCTCCTTCATTGTATCGGCAGCCTCTCGTTCAGCAACCACCTCTCGCCGCTCTTCTACGATCAACCAGCTCGCCCAGGCCTGCCGTTGGCTGCTCGTCGAGGCCTGCCGTCATCTACTCATCCAGCTTGCCATCACCCGCTCCTCAACCGTGCGGTAGGTCCGCTTTGTTTTCTATGCTCCTCAACTGATTTGCTGGTTTTTTCTGATTTGTTCTCTGTTTAGTCTCTTTATAACATCAAATTTTAGGGTCTTGCATTTGGATCTCCTTGCAATAGAGAGGCCATTTGGTCTGGTAGCAAAAACTCAAGTTAAATCATATGTGCATAATCTGTTTTCTTCTTCTTCTTCTGCGGCACTGAGATGATACTTTTAGTTTTCTACTTCATTTGACTACATTTATCTTCTAATCGGTTTTGTACTTACTTTTATAAATTAGTTTTTCATTTCTATTGGTAAATGAAACTTGGGTCTAATAAATAAGAGATATGAGTGGAAACATAGCGTTGTTCAAAATCTGCGCTTTGATATTAGAATTTGGAACCCAGAACCATGTCTCTGAAACAGAGCGTGATTCTTTTGAAATGAAAACCAGAACCATGTTTCTGAAATCAACCACAGAGTTGCATTTTTCTGTGCTCGACTTTGGCATTCTAATCGCAGTGTTTTTTTTATTATTAGCTTTTATGTTTGTTTGGTTTTGTCCCAAAAATCAGGAAGAAAAAAAAAGTTTCTGTTTGGTGGTTTGCCTTTTTCAAACTGTTTTGTTTACATTAGGTTCTTTTCTTGGCATATAAATTCATTAACAGAGCATCTTCCTTTTTTTAAGTCCTGAATATTTTCTTTTATAAAACAACCAACTTTCTTGGTTCTAAATGTTGTCTCTTCCATAGCTTGCTTAAATTTTTACTCACTTCCTTCAAGCGCTTATATATAAATATTTATAATACATGCCTCAATTTTGACATGTTTGAACAGTTGCGGAAATGAAGTGTGTATATATGGGTGTGCCTCAGAATTTATCAGACAAAAGGGAATTAGTTTTGCTATGATGTTTCATAAATTAATGTGAAGAAAGGAAGAAGAAAAAATATTGTGGGGCTGAGTTATAATTCTATTGATAAATTAACAATAAAAAATAATTTTAATATAAAATTGTAAAAGAATAAGCAATATATATATAGATAAAGTGAAAAGGGTATATTTGTTCACTTAAAGTTAACTCCCCTCACCTACCCTCTTGAACCAAACAAGAAACCAAACCTAATCTCCCCTAACCCAACTTTAGTAAACCTTACCTAAACTAACTTCATTTGAACCATACAGACCCTTAGTCTAGCTGCTCTTTTGCTTCCGTAAGTAACTACTGTTATGTTTGGTTCACAGTAAATTTATGTTTTTCCCCTTTTGTATCTGTGATGCATTCATAGTTTACATGTTTGAATCATATCTTCTGTTGATTGATAATTTATCTGCTTGTGCATGTGGTAACAGCGTTTTCAATTTTCTAAAGTTGCTTTTCTGTGTTTTAGGAGAATGGGTTCACCTAACATTAGGGACATTATAACAGCGTTTAGTCCTTCGTTAGACTTGTTTGCTATCAGCGCTGGAGATGGTCGCATAAAGGTATGGGATTCATTTTACTAGCAACTACATATGATTGAAAATTACAAGTATCGATGGGTTTACCAAAGCATTACAATGGTGGCCATCCTATTTATTATACCCTCTAGGTTGGTTGTCATCCTCTTCTTATGATTATGCTCTTCTTGGTTGGGGGAAAAGTTTGACATCTCTCATTTGATATCTTCTTCTTCATGAATTTAGTCACAAAAATTCAAATTCAGTTTTCATTATTATATTGAAATTCAGTAGTCTACTGGTCCATATGAAATATATTTCCTGTGTGTTTTAAACTTTTGTTAGGTTGACAGTACTTCTTGTTTTATCATTGGACTGTAGCTGAGATAAAGGGCTGATTTGTTGTCCCAAAAAAAAAAACTCTCAAAACTAAAATGGTAACAGACATGGCAATGGCTACATGAATAAATTTAAAATGTTTGGTTTCAATATGAGTGTGAATAGAAGCTTCCGAGACATGTCAAATTCAGTCAGAACTGTTTTTTTGGGTGCTTCATAGCTCTTAATTATTAACCGACAACACATGCTTTATTCTTGTAGCTTGTGCATTATGTGTTGGCAAGGGAACATTTTAAGGCCATATATCGTGAATAGTCTGCAGCTCTAATGGCAACAACCAAAATTTTGGCCTATAATTCTTAGGTTTTAATATGTAAAGTGGCTACCTTTTACACTTCACATTGTGCTTTTGTGACTTAACATATACCCTTATTCTTAATGTGAACAATTTTGAATTTGAATGATCAAAGGCGAATGTTCTTACATTCAAAGAATTTGTGTGGCACATTTATAATTTCTTGTGTAGATATGGGATGCACTAAATGGTCATATCCAGACGGAGTTTGCAGACATCACATCAAGTGATGCTACAAGTAGATATGCAGGATCAGTGAAGGGTCATCTTTCAATAGATTATACGTGCATGAAATGGTTGTCATTAGAAAGAAAGGTTGGTTGGTTCATTGTAATTATATTGTGTAATTGTTTTTGCCTTGACAGAATATTTGCTCCTGATGCTGCTAATTATTGCAGAAAAAAAGGAAACACACAACCTCATTGTTAGTACTTGGGACAGGTAGTGGTGACGTGTTGGCACTTGATGTGTCTGCTGCTCAATTAAATTGGAGAATTGATGACTGCCATCCTGGGTAAGTTCTAGATCATTTGTCCTTGTGAAAGACTTGCAATCTGCCATCGCACTTTTCAAAGCATTTTGAAATATGATATTGGCTATTCAGATGGTAGATTTGTAACTCCAACGCCACTATATTTTCATGTATTGGTTGCATGGAAAGGAGTATAGTCAACACGTTCTCTTTATCTTGTCATATTTTAAAAATATTTAATGCTATTTGCGCTGTAAAACTTTAGGCCTATCATATTGATATTGGCTCTCTGCATTTTAAATGTAATTGTAAGATTAATATTTCTTTTCTTCATCTTGATCGCTCTATGTTTTGCCCCTTTGTTTCTAGTAAGGGCTTGAGTTTGTAATGAGTTGACTATGTAGAATTTTGTGGTTTTATGTAGAACTCAATAATTTTTTCCCTTCTTAATCTCTTCACAAGTTTATCCCAGATTAGATTTATTATGACTTTGATGATATTTACTTCCTCATTGTTAAATAAGAATATGATGTTTACTTTACCGATTCATTTCTCTCTCTCTTTCTTATTCACCTGCAGAGGCGTGAAAGCTGTTTCATCTTCTGCAAATGGATCATGTGTTTATACTGCAGGGGCAGATGGAATGGTTTGCAAGATTGATTGTAAGACAGGAAATCTGTTGGAAAAATTCAAAGCTTCTACAAAGGCGGTATCCTGTATGTCTGTTTCTTCAGGTATGTATCCTTCACAGCTTTTGCAGGACTTGGTTTTAGTGGTAGGAAATGAAGTTGGCAAATTTAGTTTACTGAGAGTATAATCTTAAGTATGATATAAGATTTCCTAGATAATTGTGGAGCTTCCTGTACATTGTAAAGGACAATAACTACTAACTTGGACGCTTAGGTGTCATGTTTCTTGATTCAATAAGCATTTTATAACAAGACATCTACTCTCCAGTTAGTCGCATAGTTGCTTTAAATAGGAATGAAGAACAACTATGCCTTTTAGCTCTGTGGTTGTTAAATGGCTTATGCTAAACTATAAACAACACTTCCTGAGTGGTACTCACTCAAAAAGTCTTCGGCAAATCATTATTTAGATTAACCTTAAAGTTCTGACATTATTGTCACTTCTGATTTTGCTGCTTGATTCGATTCACTTGCATCAGATGGGAAGACAATAGCAACTGCAGCAGCACAACTAAAGATTTTTGATTCTTCTGATCACAAAAAGATACAGAAGTTCTTTGGTCATCCTGTGAGTGTCCTGTGTGTGTGTGTGTAAATATACATGCTCTACTGTGTTATTTTCCTTTACGTTTTGTCCCTAAAGATAAGCATGAATTTTCTTCGTCATCTTTGTGAGCATTGTGTTACTTGTATAATAATTGTTTTTAAATTTAATTAATAGGGATCTGTTCGGTGTCTTGTCTTCACTGAAGATGGGAAGTATATTTTATCATCTGCTGTTGGTGAAAGATATGTTGCTGTCTGGAAGATTGATGGGGCCAAAAAGAAGTCAGTTAGCTGTGTTCTTGCTATGGAGCATCCTGCTGTTTTTCTTGACAGCAGGTGCACTCCTACCAGGGAGCTTGACAATGTTGGCATATGTATTTTGGCTATTTCAGAAGTTGGTGATTGTTATGTTTGGTTTGGAAATAGTTTTGAGGAACTACACGATGTGAAACCCACAAAAATATCGTTATCTTTGGAATACATATCTTCAAGAAATTACATGGGTGCATCACCAGCTGTATATGCTGCAAAGTTAGAAAGCATTAAGAATCATACCTCTGGGCAGCTTTTACTTGTTCATGGGTTGCTTGTAAAACCATCATTTCAAAAAATTTCAGTGCAATCTGGCTTGGACATCAAATTGAATTTCTCTGATGATGGTATTCTTCTTCGGCTGAGCAAGTCCGTCATGAACTCTAAGAAGACAAAAGATGTAAAAAAAGGTGAAAATTTATTGTCTTTACAGACTGTCATCAGCATTTCCCTTGTTCTCAAGAATGAGAACTTCTCATTAATTTGACTTATGATATGCTTGTTTTGGTGATCATAATCTTGTCATTAGATGATTTAGATCCTTTTAATTTGCGTATAGTATCTATCCTATAAATTTTGTCAGTTTTTGTTGATATTATTTTCATTTATGTTGAACTGTTGGTCTTGCATTTGACAGTTACTGCACTCGATCGTGCTAATGCGGAGGATGCATTGCTCCCAATTCCTAAGCTTTTGGATTCTCGGGTGCAAGAGAAACAATTTCAAGACTCTTTAGGCACGGAGGTTATGGATGATTTAGTTAGAAGTAATGAATCTGTTTCTATGGAAATTGGAGGTATTGCTAAAATCTATCATCTTTATTGTAGAATGAATTGCTTGGATAATACATCTTTACTGTTTAAACTTTTGATCTGGACGTGGCTCTTGACAATTACCTTTACTGGAAACAGGGTTATCAAGATAAAAATTTTATGTAGGATCAATAAGGGGTTAAAAGATTGAATTGTAAGATGCTACATCTTGTGTCAAAAAAATTTGTATAAATTACATAAAATTCTGATACAAGTGTAAAACCATCTAAAACTTCAATAAAATGAGTTATGAGTCGCAAAATTCACAAAATTTCACATCTCACAACACAACCAACACAACCTATAGTTCACCCCCCCCCCCCAGCTACTGAAATGATAATATCCATACATTAAACAAGGCACGCCTCATAAAAGGCACAATTTCCAAGGTAAAAAACTTCACAATAATTAGTTAGCCTTAGACATATTCAATAATCAAGTGTATCCAACAAACTTCAAAATAACAATGGCCAACACACAATAAAAAGAAAAAAAATCAACACATTAATCATAGACGGGTAATTTGGGCTAGAAAGCTGCAATAAGGTAAAATTATGCATGCAATCTGTTATGGAAATACCCTCTTAATTGGCAAGGCCGTGGTTGGTTGTTAGTCGGTTAGTTATGGGAAATACCCTCTTAATTGAAAGGCCGTGGTTAGCAGGGATGAGGCTATAAATATATTAGCAGCCTATTGTAACTCAGATCATGCTTGTTCAGTCTAATGAGAATATTGCCTATTCAGTTTATCCTCTGTTCTCTCTTCCCTCTGATTCCTTCTCCTCTGTTTCTCTCTCTATGAATCTCTCTTCTCTTTCCTCACTCTCTCTCTCATATTCTTGGTTCCAATAACATAACACAATCTTCCAGAGTCAGGTAGGACAGCATGGTTCTTGCCATTTTTCATACTACGTAGGCTCAGGGTGGTTTTAGGGAGGGGGGAATCTTGAGATTTTTGGATTTTACTGTCTAAATAGCTATCTTGACTACCTTGGATATAAACACTAATTCTTTCTTACTTTTTTATTTTCTAAGAAAGAAATCCAACAATTTGATGAACTTTAGTTTTCTTATTTTACTCCATCATTGCTGCAGGTTTTGCCATTGATTGTCGTTTCCTCCCTCAAATATGAAATCCATTTTTATTTTCATAAGCCTCTATCTTCTTGATACTGAAAGATGGAATGGCACTTCTTGACTTCACGTGTTGATTTTATCAATCTGTGCAGATGGGATGGCGAAGGACGAGACTGATGTTATCTGCATGGAGGACCAGATGAGATCTCTTGGGATACTTGACGATCAAAATGATCTTGAATCAAAAATCAAATTTAGCTCTTTAAAGGGCGTTGATCTTGAAGCTACTCTTCCAATGAGAAAGGTTTGTTTTCTCTGGCTGAGCTATTGTCATTTGTTTTTCTCTTACGAATTATGATTCCAGTTATCTTCATAATCTATATTTTACTTTCATTTTTAAAGTTGCACCACATGTAGTTATTTATGCTCCTGAATTGGTTTACCTATCAGATAAGATCAACTGTCTTGACTATGGAGTCATCTGAAGCAAGTAAGCTCCTGGAAGTTTTGCTGACTGTTTGGCAATTAAGGTTTGATCTCTCTGTTTTTCATCTTTTAGTAAGGTATCTTACACGAGAAAATGCAATGTTCCTCCTATTTTGGTTTCTGTTGCATTTCCATTCTATTTGCGCAACACAGGCCTCTGGCTCACAATTTAAGTCCGTTTCTTGGGATTGGTTCAAAATACAAGTCCAATTTGATAACATTTAGGGCATTAATATTTTTTATTTTGCCCTTCTGTAATTAAATATTTAAGTAATTAATGCATTATAATTAATGTATATCGACCTCTGATAAGATTGGATTTGGAAAACACTACAATTTTGTCACATCTTTAATGATGTAACCTCCATTTAACCACCATTTTTGGTTTGTGTGAGGCTGTTAAACTAGATCTATACTGTGGACCAGAGCAGTATGGCTAAACTTAAAGCTGACTGTTCTGTTACCATTTTATTCTCATGGATTTATTGTTCTAAGAATGCAGTAACCTCAATTAACAGCACAATTGGTGTAGATTTACTTTAAATGCAATTTTTCTCACGTAAAGTGGAGTAATTTAAAGGTAAATGTGCAGACAAAAAATGAGGGATATTTCTACAGTTTATAAATCAGTGGTGGCTCTTGGGTCCTTAGGCATATGATCTCCTCTTTTGTTTTTTTAACAGTATTTAATTTTCATGGATAAGCTTAAATTTATAATTAAGTTGTAGTTTTATAGATAGCTGTGGGAATTGATTATAATACTTTTGGTCAAATTTATCTTTATAGTCAGTTTGATATAGCTACGTAACATGCTAAGTGAAATTAGCAATACACTTTTGTAGATAGATAAACTATGCGCAATTCTCGACCACAAGCTTACATAGCATGATTGAGGCTTCCTATTTAAAATTTGATGAACAGTGGCTCAGGCATGTTAGAAGCATGATGTGCAATGTTAACTTTCAATCATGCAAGAGAGATTATAAGAACAGTTACAGCCTTAAAAATTGGCCAACCCTGTTTTAAGCTGTTAGTACATAATATTTATATGTAAATGTGACCTGTGAGAGCAGAAAAATATTTGGTGCTTCGGTATATGGTAGGAACTTACGAAACCATCTTTAGTTTGTTAAGGACAGTGGAGAATTGATTATTGATTGATGTTATTCTTCAGATCAGAACAATTATTTTCTTCCCTAAATGCTTCAACTAATACACTTAATAAAATTGATGTGGATCATTATGTTTTGAGCAGGTCATCTACTGGAAAGTATGCTCTTCCGTGGATATATAGCATATTGGCGATCCATGGTCACTACTTAATTTCTCAGGAAAATTTGACACACGTGTTTGATTCCTTGATCAAGGTATTATGGCAAAGATTACATTTCTAGTTTGCTTTCTCATCTAAATGCTTTACATCTGCTGTCACGATTTGAATTCGTCAAGCTGCTGTTACTATCTTGAAATAAAAGTGAAAATTTGACAACTCTCGAGTAATTGAAATAGCATATTTCACCTTTCAGATGGTTGGCTCTAGAGGATCTGCAGTTGAGACTTTGTTACAATTATCAGGTCGTCTGCAATTGGTGACAACACAGGTTTAATCTACATCCCTCTAATTTATTTGGTCTCACTGTTATAAGCTATTGTATCTAATGGCCTTGTTCAAAATTCCTTCAGATTAACAAAGCTTCTAAAAATACAACTCATTCAATTAGAGATCCTCAAATGGAAGAAAGCGAAGATGAGGACAAAGAGGATTATTTTGAAGAGGAAGGAGACGATGCATCTGAAATAAGTAGTGATGATGATGACAGCTAGTTTGAATTTTGATGAGAGGTAATTTTGTATGTAAAGAAAAAAAATGTTATTGTATTCTACGCTTGTTATGTAATAGCCTCATAGGTGAATTAGAGGCTTTATTTATTCCCCCCCTTGGGGGCCAAGATAATTATAATTTAAATGGGTTGGGATTTTGGGGGCTTTGTAATTTTGGCCTCTTTAATACGTTCCATGAGTCAGCTAGGTTGTGAAACTTGCTAGGAGGATTTTCCCCACCATATAGTGAGTGCCCTCTGAGCGAGAATTTTGGTTCTATTCGTGGCCCAGATGTATTAAATGTCAGTCCTTAAATTATTTGTTTTTTCGTAGGTTAAATGCAACACGACATGCTCGTCTCTTGAGTACTGAATATATAGCTGAAGCGTATTTGTTATCATGCATTAGCTGGATTAATTCTCAAACTTCTCATCTAGGTAGATCATGTGGATATGTCAGTTGAACTTTCAAGATACGCTTGGATACTCCAGTTAACATTGTCCGTAAAGACCATGTGATTATCATCAATATATAGAAAATATTTATAAGTTGAACTTTGTCAAGCCATGGAAGATAGAAATAGAAATAGGAGAAAAGTGGGAAAAGAGAAGCAAAATAGTAGAGAAGAAGGAAGTGAGAGAAGACTACGTTTTGGCATAATAAATCTATGGTACATGGTAGTGTGGCAGAGTTTCTGAAAATGATTATCATGTTGGGAAAATTACATTGAAGTCTTAAATAAAAGAATATATGTTAAAGAGGTCCCAAAATAAGAAAATACTATTGTCAGGTCCTCAAGATAAGAAAAATATTACTGTCAAGTCCCCATTAGAGTTGTTAATGGTGTCCGTGGAGTTGTTAATGACCCCAGAGGTGCCATTAACAACTCTGGCACCTGACTAATTTATTTCTATCTCACGATCTCTTTGACGTATATTTCCTTACTCTAGACTTCAACGTAATTTTCCCTATCATGTTCTATTATATTCATATAAAACTGACATTAATGCAACCAAAATGGGATATTTGTAACAATTAACACGACACATAATAAATCATAAAACCCAAGTAATCTCTTCTTAAGGTGAACCAGGAGAGGCCACTGGGTTCCAATCATAACTTGCGTTCATATCGACAAACTAAATAATGAGTGAGAATTTACGTTGGTTTTCATATACTCATGCCTATCCAGCATGCTGCTGTTTTGTTTTTGTTTTTGGCCCATATAACCATTGAGTTCCAGGAAGATTAGTATGTGAATAAGAAAGGCAGAGATTTACTGGAGTCAATTTTATTGAAAACAAAGGCTTTGTATATGTCAATATGCTTCTAAAAGGAATTCAGAATCTTTCTGTAAGATAAGAATTAGAGGAATCTAATCCTTCTCCATTCTTACAAGTGTACCCCAATATCTCCAATTTTCCTCTTTCAATAAAGCTCTACCATTTTTGCCAACTACATGCTATCAAAGCATCTAAACTAAAAACAGAGTCACCTCTTTACCAGCTAGGAGTTTTTGATGAGCTAAAGTTTAAATTATCCGACATGCATTTGGATTTTCATCACTAAACATAGATGTGATGTTTGCATTGCCACTTTGGTAATCTCCATTGTAGTATCCGACACGACCGTGATAACAGTGCCTTGGTGGTGATCTGACATATTCATAAGGTGATGCCTTGTTTCTGTTACAGTAGCTGCGTGGCGTATACATTACAGGGGATGGCTCCTGTGGGTATATTGTGCTATCATGGTATCTGCCGGAATCGAATCTGTCAGGACAATATGGCAGAGACTGGTGTATCTCTGGGATGTTCTCTGACTTTCGGCTTGCATTATTGTCTGTAGGTATGGTTTCCTCAGGTGGTGGTGTATCCTCTGGTGGTTCTGCTTGTGGCTGTATTTCGTCCGGTGGAGCCTCTGCCGGTGGTTGAAGGGCCGGATCAGGAGCTAGTGAAGATCCTTCAGATGCAGCTCCAGGTTCAGGTGGCTGATATGGAGATTCCAGTTCCACTGGTTCAACAAGAGAACAAATGGTGGCAGTCTTCCTTGTCTTCTTGATAGCTTTCACAATCTTTTCTTGATCAGCCCATCCAATAACTGTTATTTTCTGATGAGGGAAGTCGACACAGAGATCATATATACCTATGTAAATGTAAAGTTAAATGTATCATATGGTTAGTTCATGTTGGCAAAGTCAGAGATGTAGCAGAATGATTAAGAAGAAAAAAATTATGTCACATTCACATGCTTACCATTAATGCCACTGAGTGCTTTCTTTATCTTGTGCACACACCCATTACAGTCCATTCGCACCTGTATCTCTGTGACTTGAGGCTTCTGCATTTGATAATGAACAATGAGCTAGAGAGCTATATATATACAAGAATTCTCGTGAAGCTATGGAATGGCTGAAACTAAGAAATTTGTCTATTTATGGCTGAAGAATCAGTGAGTATAGCATCTATTTGTACACGGCGAGGGAATATGTTAAAGACAGAAAAAAAAAAAGTGGGGACTTAAGAAAGAGAATCTCTTTTTGAAGAGATAGAACTGGTATTGCTCGACTGGTCCATGGAAGTCATTTTCTTAAGCTTATACAACGCAATGGGACAATTATAAGGATCGTTGATGAGTTCATATAATTCTGCAAGGAGGAGAATTTTACTATAAGACGGATGGCCATTTTATAATGGAGAGATATTGGGTGTGTTTGGATTAAAGATTACAATCGGTACTTTTAGAAAAGTAAGATTGAGTTAAAGTAAGATTGGGTAAAAGTAAGATTGAGTAATTTGATTTGTGTTTGGAATAAAGATTGTAAAAGTTATTTATGCAAAAGTAAAACTTGTTTGGTTGAAATTTTGTAAAATCAACTGGGTTTTATAATTAGGACCTAAGGGAGTCTTATTACATGTAAATATAGTATGCTATTTATACTACCTCTAGTCCTATTTAAAAGATCTAGTTGACTTTTTTTCGCTTCCTTAATCTCTCTAAAAAAACTAACTGGGTCTTATAATTAGAACTAGAAGGAGTTTTATTACATGTAAATATAGTATGATGTGTATACTATCTCCTGTTCTAATTATTAGACTCAATTAAATTTTTTTAGAAAAGTGAATAAATAAAATAAGTTATTTAATTATATCACATGTTATGTTTTTTCATATTATATATTAGTTCATAAGTAAAAAAAAATGGTTGAAAAAAGCGATAAATTTTAATATTTTAAAATAAGGTAATTAGTTTTTTTAGGATTCTTTAAAAAATCAACTGAGTCTTATAATTATGACTGAAAGGAATAAATTATAGCTCAAAAAAAAGTGAACAGTGGCTCCCCAAATAGTGAACAGCGAATCGGATCAAAAGAAAGGGAATTGTTGTTTTTCCAATTCTACTGATTCAGCCACTATTCACGATGCCATCAAGTAGGGGCGAGCCCAAGAGCTCGGCAGGTCCGTCCAAGCCCGGTCAAAAATTGCCCTGCCCAACTCAAAAAAAGTGGCCCCAAAAAATATATGGGTATCTTTGGGCTGAGCCAATTCCTTGCCCGATGCCCGACCTTGCCCAAAAAATTGTGTATAATTTATTTAAAATATATGTTATTTAATGTATATTTTGTATACAAAATAAATATTTTTCTATACATATTATCTTATTTCAAATATATATTATTTAATTTATGAAATATTTTATATTATTGTTAAATATCCATTTGTGAAAGTTTACATATAGGTTTATTTTTTTTTATATGGAGGTGATTTTTTATTAGGATGATGACACATCATTAAAAAAATTGTTAATACATATGGTAGGTTGTTTTATAAATTCATAAATTTATTTTAAAATATCATATGTGTAAAATTATGGAATATATTTGAAGTTTTTATATATAACACTGGTTAGACAATTTGTCACTTGGGCACTAAAGCCTGCCCTACTTTGCCCACCATTACCCTGCCCAAGATGATTAGGACTTTTACAGGGTTGGGCTGGACATCGAGTAACATTTTGCTACCCATCCATCTTTCGGGCTGGATATCGGGCGGGGTCTCGCCCTGCCCATGCCCACCCCCAGTTCAGATGGTGCTTTACTATATCTACGGAGACGCCAGGGCAGTGGTTGTGGGAATTCCAGCACCAGTCCTAGAGCTGCCACGAAAAGCCTTGGAATGCTTAAATCAGTAATTATCCCTATACCTACGTGTTGATATATTTTTCCTTTATTTTATATTTTGTTAGTAATTTTGTTGTATAAAAAAAGATTAATTTTGTCAAAAGTTTATCACATGACAAGTGACAACAAATAAATATTATCTTATCTTGTACCTCACCTACTACCAATTCTTAAAATTATAAATATTGAATTGTGCGGAGTCAAATTGTAAAAGCTGTGGTATAAGTGAATTAAAATTATAGGGATAAAAAAAAATTCCCTCAATTTGCTGATCAAAAAGCAAGAAAAAATTTTCTTTTTCTTTTTTAAGACTGACTGATATCTTAGATTGGATGCTTGTAATTTTCTGTTGTTTTTTTCTGGGGCCAAATTAAGATGATAATTTGCATTGTTAGGAATGTTATTTTTCTTTTATCCCTTGTTAAAAATTGCGGTAGTGTTGTTGATTTGGAAGAGAAGTTAAGATGGTCGGGTGGTTTATATGTGGTATATTTATAATTGGAGTTATAGATAAGTCAAATTATATATAAGTCATATTATGTATGTTTGGATTGACGGTAGCATAAATGACTTATGTAAAAGTAAAATGTGTTTGGTTGATATATTAAAAAGTAGCTTATTGTGGTAAATAATTGAAAGAGACATAAATAGTAGTGAATATATTATACATATATATTGTAAAATTTAAAAATTATACCAAAAAAAATTAATTTTAACAAAATTTTAGAATAAAATCTAAAAATATATAATTAATAACAAGATTAAATGATTTAAAATGTATATAAATTAGAAAGCAAAGAAATGTAAATTTTTTTATGAAATAACATTACATTACTAATCGGATCATATGGACTATATAATTCGGTCTCTAATTCTATTGCAAACATAATTTATTTGGATCTTATAATTACTACATCCGCTTCTAATTATAAGATCTAGTTGACTTTTGTCGCTTCCTTAATCTCTTCAAAAAAATCAATTGGGTCTTATAATTAAGACTGGAGGGAGTTTTATTATATGTAAATATATTGTGATATTTATAATACTTACGGTCCTAATTATAAGACCTAGTTGATTTGTTTTACTTCCTTAATCTCTAAAAAAAAACCAAATTGGTCTTATAATTAGGATTTGCCGGAGTCTTATTACATGTAAATATATTGTAATATTTATAATACCTCCAATTTTAATTATAAGACATAGTTGACTTATTTCGCTTCTTTAATCTCTCCAAAAAAACCAACTGGATCTTATAATTATGACTTGCGAGAGTCTCATTACATGTAAATATATTGTGATATTTATAATACGTAATCTTAATTATAAGACCTAGTTGACTTTTTTCGCTTTTTTAATCTCTCCAGAAAAACCAATTGAATCTTATAATTAGAACTTGTGGGAGTCTTATTACATGTAAATATATTGTGATATTTATAATACCTCCAATCTTAATTATAAGACCTAGTTGACTTTTTTTACTTCCTTAATCTCCTAAAAAAACTAACTGGATCTTATAATTAGCATCACAAGATATAAGTTACAATAGAAAAACTTAAAAAAAATCAAAAAAGAAGAAGTAAAATGATCAATAGGAAATAAGCAAGCAATCTTTACTTATATAAATAAGATAGTTTTTCTAAATAAGTTCAATCCACCTACTTTCTTCCCAAACATATAAGATCCATAAGTCCAATAAAAAATGATCTTTTTGACACAAAATGTCCAATATCCCCCTCAAATCGGATTTCCAAACACACTATTAATCAAAAGGTTGAAATCATATGTTGTGATCTAATTGTTATTAATTAGCCAAACAATTTACACATGATGAAAAGTGCAAACCACACTTTCTTTATCTTATTAATTTATGCCAGAAAGGCAAAATGTTGTTAAGCAAAGGATTCAAACAACATTGAAACTTCGGTAATGAATTAAATAAGGCAATAAACCTCAGTCGGGTAATCAACTAATCCCACCCAATTTAACATCTAGCAACATAGTGATTAACATTAATCATCTCAACCGTACCAACTCAACCTTCTAAGATAGAAAATCACACTTTCATCCAACCAAAACAAAGCACAATGCTTCCACTTTATGTAGGTTGGATTTGAAAGTTGGAAAATTGTGTTTTGACGTTGATTATTGGTCTTTCAATGAATTTAACTTTATGGTTTTGGCCGGATCGAGGAAGTGGGAGCAAAGTTTTTGACCGCTCACTAAAACAAATAAGTGTTTTGATGTATGTTTTAAAAAGTTTTTGCGTTTATTTTCAAGTAGTCGTCTATGCGTGAGACATACAAAGTTAGCGTCCATTTAAGAAGGAACATACGCTTAAATATGCGTCTTTTTTTTTTGTGCAAAAACAGACGCATTTATGCGTTGGTTTTTTGTAAAAACCAGACACATGCTTGCGTCTGATGTTTACAAAAAAAAAACATACGCTTGCATGCGTCTGTTTTTTACAAAAACATATGCCCTTGCATGCGTTTGCTTTTGTATAAAACAGACGTCCATATGAGCGTCTGTTTTTCATACAACAGACACATGTAGGCTTCAATTTTTTTAAAAAACAGACGCGCGCATGTCTGAAAAAAACGCTAGCCATGTGTGCGTCTATTTTTTTCAAAAAAACAAAGGCGCATGTTTGCATATGCTTTTGAATAAAATAGACGCAATTTTTTTTTTTTTACCTATTCAAGCAACTCAACCAAATACAATTACAGAAAGTCAAATTTTACTGCATTCACATCCAATCTAATATTTTACAGCATCCATCCAGCAGAAATACACCATTCAACATAATATCCGACTACCTAATATCTTACACAAATCCTAATGAAAATAATTAGAACTAATAATCTATGCGTTGGAGAAGATTTTCTACTAAAAAGTTGCGGATAAAATTCAGGTCTTCCTTTGTATAGGCGTCCTTATTGTCAAAAATCTGTAAATTAAAAGTAACTATAAATGAACCAAGAGAATGGAATAACAAACAATTTAATAACAACAAAAATATTAGCATTCATTTGTCAATGAAGAAATGATTAAACCTGTTCAAAATCTCTAATATGTCCGCTCTGAATAATGTTATACATAAACAGTATAACATAATATCCACACTCTTTCTTGTCTGATTGTCGATGGCACTGTAAATTAATAAATCCCAAATTGGTTAAAATGAATAAAAGGTATATAAAATGACTCTTATAAAATAAAAAAGCATCACACTAAAATACTTACTGACGAATAAAACCACTTTAGCTCTTTATGTTTGCCTTCCCGTGTGCCCCCAGCATCTTGTATATCTTGAGTATGCTACAATTGAAATAAAAATTACAAGACATTAAAACAATTAATGTAACTCAATATCAAACTATTTATGAAAGACTTAGACTTAACTTACATGTTGAATATGGTCTTTATCCCTTCATTTGGCCTGCCACCCAACAAATCAAACTAATAAAGGACATTGATGCTTGGGCAAGGGACACACAAAGTCCAGTGATAGCTAAAACAACATATATAGAATAAAATACAATTAGATGACAAGATAATTATTAAGAGATCAAATATGTATAAACAAACAAAGTTAAGTCACTTGCCCTTCAAGAATTGGTGCAAGATAGCATGGCTTTTTCGTCTTCCCCATCGTACAGCCCACATAACGCATCCTCGCTTCCAGCTTTGTATGTTGCCTTTGTAAATTGGCAAGACATAAAAATCTATATTCATCGTCGCTTTCTAATTAGATGCACAAATTGGAGAAAGAGCTATAATTAGATGAAAATGAAAAATTAAGTAGTTAGTGGATAAAGAAAATCTAAAAATGAGTGCATTAAATAGTTGAGCTTAAAAATAAGTAATTGACTTACAGAATTGCAAATTTTAGCCAGCCAATGTCGAGCTCTTTTAAAGATAGAAACTCCCTCAAATCTTTTCTATATATTCCAACATCATACTCTAATCTTTCACCCACAATCCCATAAGGCATGTGCAAGTCAATGTTTTAATTCTTTTATAGATCACTCGCAGTTGTGCTAAGAAAGCAATTTCATGCCCTCTTCTTCATCCTAAAGAGAAATAAAATAAAGATTATAGCTAGTATGTCAAAAAAACTTAAGATTCAGGTGCTGCCGACCTAAGCAGAATTTGTGTCTACTATGGCAATTAGACTTTTAGGCCAAAGGATGAAAGATCTGTTAGAACCCTTGTTATGATGATAACAAAGGATATTGGAAAAGATTCATCCTTGATTAAGAAGTATTTCAATCAGTATATGTAGATCACTCGAGTGATAATCTCATATATTTTTCTAAAACTTGATCCAAGGTTATTTTAAGCAACCAGTTTTAAATCATTATGGTTTTATGAAAACAAAACATTGTTATAGTGTTTGAAAGCACAAGGCAAAAGTTTTTCAGAGATCACTGGTGCATCACTCGAAGTAAACTAGAAGTGATTGTAAGAATCACTCGAGTG
>JBAGKO010000008.1:5573280-5596841 GCA_037177275.1 Acacia concinna
TCTGGCCTTGGTAGTGGTTGAAAACCCTCTAGCTAGAAGTATCTGGCCGTGGTAATGGTCGAGGACCCTCCGGTCGAGGTACTGAGGTGAGTTAGGACAGACAGAGGTCTGGTTCTCCAGCTAGTCATCCGTGGTTAGGTGCGGCTTAGGCCTCAGAAGGATGTGTGTGGTAGGTATGTTTGCATTTACCTCAGTTATGTAATACGGTACCTTGCATGTTTATTTATCGTATACTTTATGAGGATTGTTTGTTACTACTAAGATTCTTTGAATCTCACCCTTTTCCCATAAATATCAAATTTGACTCAGCTAAAGGAGAAATTTCTCGGGGCAAGACATAGGTGCTGGATATTAGTGCTGGGACCCAGTGTAGATGAAGACTTCCTTTTTGGACTAGTGTAGTTTGGTTATTTCCTTTTTGAAACACTATAATTATGTAAATATTCTGGTCTATTTTGTTTAATACACTAAATGTACCCAAGTTTGTATAATATATCATTACTGTTCACGCTATTTTCTTGCACTTTATTGAACTCATTCAATTACTTTGATGAATGTGGAACCAGAAGAGGGGTTTGGCATTTTTTCTTTATTTTGCCAATAGGTACAAGGCATTATCATCAAAGTTTTTTTATAATTATCAACATTTTTAATGTATATAATTATAAGAAAAATATGTTTCTTATTTTATTTATTGTATCACAAAATCTACTTTCTTATTCAGGATGCTTTTGAAAAAATATAGGATTACATCTATGCACACACATGTAATATATTTTAAGGATAATAATTATTTAAAAAATATTAATATTATAATATGATAATTACTTTTGAAATAATTATTATTATAAGGATATAAAACATTAATGATTAAATATATTATAATTATGTCTTTCTAATATATTTGTGAGTCATATGATAGATTGTTAACTTATTAATATATTACTTTCAATAATTAATGGAACATATGTTCAAATCTTGCTAACTTTTCATTAAAATTGACTAATTATATTTATATCATTATACATATATATGTGAGATATTATGTGGGCATTTAATAAAAAGAGATATTTTGTTAGGAGAATATCATTTGGGTTCCAACTACTTATATTGATAAGTCTAATAACTTATCAATAAGGAATTTTCCTCATATTATTATGTCACTGGTCTGACCGAAGGGTCTAACTGATCTAACTGTTTGAACTATGACCCGTTAGCTTTTCCGACTCAATGTTCAGTCTGGTTTTTAAACCATTTGGCTAATTTATTGCTTGTGTGGAGCATAATCCTCTCCCTTGGAACAAAAGGTTTGCACGATAATTAAGCAAAGTTTTTATTGAATTTCTTTTTAAATTTTTGGGCAGTCATCCGCGGATTTATTTTTTAAATGAAGATTATCCAAGTAAGTGATGTTAATTGTTATCATATATAGTAAATCATAAAAAGATATTAGGTGATGATCCAAAATTTTTAGGGAGAATTACCAAGGAAGGAATATTTATTATAAAGGACCTAAAAAATTATAATTATTTAGAAGGATAAAAAATTAAAAAGTAATTTGTTAATTACTAAATTATCCTTGAGTAATTCCCTATATTTTCTCTATATCATCTCAAATATTTGACCTTCATCTCTCCGTATATCTTTCTTCATACAAAGGTTCCATAGCTTTAAGTGAATCTAGAAAATAAATTAAAAAGATTCAACCACAGGCTCAGTTGGCCTAGTCCATATCCCATCTTGCACAAGGTACGAGATGACAAATGTGTTCTATGTCCCGTTCCATTCCTGTCGGACGGGATAAGATCGGTTTCAAGACGGAACTAGGATGGGATTCGGATGTCCTATTATTATTTTTTTGAGAACATGGACCATCACTTTTTTCTATTTTTTAGAACTTGTAAAAAGTAAAATGAACGAGTATGAATTAGATGATGAACCAATTTGATTGAAAATATGTAATACAAATATGTAATAACTCTATTATCATTTTTTATAGAAAGCATAATAAAAAATAGGAAATAATTAAAACTTAAACTTAATAATAACTATGACAATGATCATAAATATTTTTAGTATTAGTAGAGTAAACATAGACGGTCACACTCCGGTGACACAATGGTTTTCTTGAGTATTTTTAGTATTTTATATTAAAGATATAAAGAATATATGATGATTTCTTTTTATATGACTAAAATCTAAAAAAGATGATATAATAATATCTTTTTGTATAACTAATATCTATTTAAAAAATATATTAGTTATATATTTAATAAAAAAGTTAGATATGTTAGTAAAAAACACAATATTAGATATATTACTTATATTAAACTAATAAAAATATAATTTTAAGACGGGATAAAAAGTCAAGACGGAAAACGTGTCCCGCTTTCAATCAGCCCATTCTTTTCTTAGTTCTGTATTAGCTCAAGAGACTTATTCATAGGTTTATTGTTTTGTTTTTTTATCGAAAAAAAAAAATTTGTCTTGTCCCGCTTTTGTTATATCCCAAATTTTTTGGGACAGTCCCAAAATGACTGGGATCAAAACAAAACAACACAAAATTGAACACCCCTATTGTAGACAATATTATATCAAGATTAACACACAGCTAATATGCCCTTGTTGGGGTGAGCACAAAAGGCTGCAAAAGAGAAATTAAAACTCAATAATACAAGTGCAGCCGTCGTAGCAAATTGGGGGAACAAAAATCATAATGAGACAAATATATTGAACTGTCAACAAAAGATCTCACGGCATAATGTCAGGAGGAATAAAAGAATGGAGAGACTGCGACCTTGTCCTGCAACAAAAATTGTATTCCCAAGTGAAGTCTTTTTTTTTTTTTTTTAAATGGAGCTCATAGGCTCGGGCAAGCACTAATGGCCTGAAGTTACAACGACGAGATCGAACTTGTGACCTCCTTTCATTTGAGAGATACCATTACCACTAGGCTACAAGGCCTTTGGTTCCTAATTGAAGTCTTTGAAGTCAAGTAGAAAACATTATATGAGGCTGTTTGGTTGTTACAAAGGGTGAGAATGAACAGGGAATAAAAATTCACGCTATTTTCCAAAATTATTTAGGTTTTATATGATGAATCCTTAATAATAATAATAATAATCAGGTTAGTTGAACCGAGGTCAATGGGAGAAGAGAAATAAGCTAAGTACCTGATGAAACCAGACCTAAGGGAGTGGAATTTAAGTTTCCGTGTATGCTGTTGCACTCCTCCAATAAGTTAAATATTTAAGTGAAGCCCTCCAAGGAAGTATATCAATACCACATGTGCGATGTTCGAGCAGTTCTCCTCTGTCATTCCATTTTGATAATCCTTCGACATAATCTTCTGAACAATAATTTCCAACAAATTCATCACCTTCTCTGAAGAATATTAACGGGCGAATGTGACCAATAATATCACTCTGTTAATGAGGAAATACAAAGAACAACTTAGTCCAAGATGACTTCAATTCATATTCTCTCATCACCCATATAGATATTTCAGTGGAACTTGCACAAGTTAAAGCAAGACAACCTTTATGTACTCCCAAGTCACAAAATCGTAAGTATATACCAATGGGGGGAGGTACTTTTCATAAATCCTTTGTTGTTATATCAAATGCAATAACGAGTTCTAGTGGAGTATGTGATTCATCATTGGAACAAGCCGTGAAATGAATAGCGCCATTAAAAATTGTACCAAAGTTTTCAAATTGTGCTCGATAATGGTTATTGAGATCAAGTTTTTTTCCAGGAATTGGTGCTCAAGGAGAGAACCTCAAAACGCTCAGGTTTCATATGAGGATAAACGGGGATGGTATGAGAGGCCAATGAAGTAGTCATCAAGAGATTCATCATAACAAAACACAAACGGAATTGGTAATTTGCATTGAGGAGGGAGTGTGATGTGTTTATAGGCACCAGTCACTGGATTCCACATCCAAAGATTCCACATCCAATGAAATTCTTTTGGTATATGTAGCAACAGAATACCTCGACAAGAACCCACGATATTAACATGGTTGTAGGTCTTGAGAGGGCGAAAATCGAGGTTTAAAGTGGCAGAATCGTTGTGATGAAGGGATTCGTTAATATCTATGTATCTCATTTTAGGAACAGCATATGTGGTCAGAAGGATTCGATTGGGGTGTTGGGAATAATTAGATAGCTGAAGATGTAACTTAAAATATTCTTAATATTTATTATAAAAGATTTTAAAATCTATAATTAAGGTAGAGGACCTAATGATAATGCATTTACTATTATGCCCTTCCCTTGTTTAAATTGCTCTTTTCTTGTGTTTCCTTTTTTATTGTTGTATATTTATTGATCTTTATTTGATTTGGCTGCCCCGTTCGAATTTTTTTCACATGAGTTTTTTTGCTTTCACAAGGCATCCTTCAACCCGGTAGGCTAAGGACTAATCCCTTTTCCACCTTTCTCAGCTATCGACCTAATTTTGCTTTGATTGTTTTTTCCTAATTGACAAAATTATAGAGAAGGTTTTGAAGGCTAGAAAATATATAGGTTTTATATAAAATCTGAGAAGGATAATTTGGTAATTTCAAAATCCAATATTTTTTCCCTTAAAATTGTTAGGTTTTAGAAAATAGAAAGGAGAGAGAGTGGGTAGAGATCTCTCTTTTTTTCTTCCCCCTTTCTTATTAAAAACTAGATGGCTCTTTTTTTCCTAAAAAAAAAGATGGTTCTTATTTAATGTTTTATAAAATTATCATTTTAAACATAATTAAATAAATGTAAACCATATTAAAATATAAGAACCATATTTACATCAAGTTTTCTAAATACATGTGACCATGTGTCCTATATATTTGAGTTTTTAATGAAATGATAATAATTCAAATATAAGACACATGGACACATGCGATTAGAAAACTTGACGAAATAGATGTAAAAAACTTGATATAAGTATTTTTCAAAATATAATATTCACAATATTCATAAATGCAATACAAGTAAAATTAAGAAATACAAAAATAGTTTATAAAATAATATGCTAATATTCTTAGAAAATATTAAATACAAATAATTCTTTTTTTTTATTATGTAAAGTCGGATATGGAATTTTTTTAAAAAAATGAGAAAAAATTCTGAGGGATTTGCCCCTGAGAGAGCCATGGATGGATAACCATGCAAACATTGCACGCTCTGTACAAGGGTAAGGGAAGATCAATGGTTTTTCCTGGTGTGTCTTTCAAGTTTCAATCAATGGAGGCATTCCTACTACTTATAAAGTAATTGGGAGAACCTAAAATATTCCCCATTGAATCCATCAAATATTGACTATGATTGATTTATCACAATTAATCACAATATCTTAATTAATTAATACCACCTTGATCCTAAATATAAAAGGGTTGACTTTTTTTAAAGATTAAAGAAATTACATAAATTATTTAATTATATTACATGTTGATCAATAATATATTATATATCAGTTTATAAATCAGACAAATTAATTTTCTTTTTAGAAAAAGGGAGACGTGGCCTGTGGGGAAGTTGGATATGATGGAGGGAAGACTGGGATCACAGAGGGAGGGCCACGTGGCTAATTCCTGAGATTTTAAGCACTACCAGCGAATTTAGGTGAAAAAAAAATAGGAAAATTCTATTTAAATATTTTTTGAATTTCAAAATTTTAAATCATTGATTTTTCGTAAAATTGAATTATAAATCTCATTACTCTTATGAGTAATCCCATTACTCTTATGGGTAACATAACTAATTTAAGATTTTGAAATTTAAAAGGTATTTAAATGAAATTCTTCTTTAAAAAATTGTTATTTAATGAAAAGTTTCATTTTTCTTCATTAATTTTACTAACTAAGCGAAGGCAAAAAATTGTCCCAACCAAGCCGGTCTTTACAATTGAGAGAACTTAATCCTGGCTAGGGATGAGGGTGTAGCAATAAGTCAAACTTTGTTGGTCTACCCAATTAAATCTTTGGTTGACTGATGAGAGTTGTTGACTAATTGACGCAAGCCAGAATCAGTAATTTCTTCAAACATACAATTTGGGGTCCAAAATATTATATATTTTAATATTTATTACCATATTTATTAGTTACTATTTTTAGATTAATAATTAAAATATCATTTAGTGTGACTATAAGTTATATATAGGCCCAATTAAGATTAGAGTTATATTATTGGATATATATATATTTATAATATCTTATAGTGAAAATACAATGACACAAACAATTCTTATTGCAAATTATTCTACAGAGCATTGGAGGAAAGCTCTCTGAGGTTACCCAGTCGCTGTGCCCTACAACTAGTCAACCTATCATCTTTTTCTTATCTCTTTCTTCTGACTTATCTATGTTTTGTAGTTTTTTTTAATGTAAATATTGAGTTCTCTTCAAATCAAATATTAGCAAATTGTATGAGGAATTTTAAGTCTTGTTGTTATTTATTACAGGAAAATATGTGTTTGATAATTAATTGTAAGTATGAGTTTTTGCCTACACAAAATTTTAATGAGTGGGGTTGGAATTTCCTTATCATATCAAATCAATTGAAATTTGCGTTTGAAACAAGGAAAAATTACACTTGTTAAAGATATGTCCCACGTAGGTTGCTTGGTTGTAAAATAAATTCAAGTACTTTCAGACAATAAATTTTATAATGGAGATTTTTTTTTAGCAGATTCCCCCTGAAACATACATATCCTCTATGTTTCTTTAATACTATCATGGCTTCATAAACCAACTATGAAGCTGAAAATGGTGTGATTTTAACAATAAATATCACACAGAAATAATATAAAAGGTGTAGGAGAAATTAAGAGGTTAAAGGTTTGTAAGTTAATGGCCGAAATATTGGTTTTGAAGATATTGTTCGTGTGAATATAATATACTCCCTCCATCCCAAAATATAAGAGGCATTTAAATGAATCTCATTATTTGAAATGACAGTTAAGAATATTAAGTATGTCACAACTATTACTATTTTTTTACTAAAATACCCTTATTAATGAGGAGATATGGAATAAGAGAGAGAATACCCTTATTAAAGTTCATCACTCTCTCTCCCCCTACCCCTCTCTTCTTTCATCGGGATGATAGCTTGTATGGTTGGCACAAACATTAATATTGAATAAGGGCATAACTGAAAAAAAAAAAAAAGAGAATTAAAGTGCAAGACATTTTTTAAATATTTCTTATATTTTGGGACATAGTAAGAATGGTGATTGTCTCTTATATTTTGAGACAAATGGAGTAATTCGTATCTTAGAAGATTGGCCTTTTTTTTCCTTCCATATTTCTCTCTGATTGCTTTCTTCTTTCTTTCTTTTTTTCCCCATACCTCTGTTTGCTTTCCACCTAATTTTTTTTTTTGCCAACGTGCTTTCCACCTAATTACAAAGGCATATTATATATCAATTTCCATGCCGGCCTAGCTCTTGCCAATTATTTAGTTATTCCAAATTTAAATTTATTAATCAATCGGAAATTTACATTTTTTACGACAATTCCATATCAAATATATGATCATTGATGTTTCAGATTTAAGCCGTGTCTGAACCATCCCAAAAATATTTTAGGCCTAGATAGAGAATTTTGGGTAAACCGAGGGTCGTACCTTGATATTTTTTTAGGCCTAGATGACGTATTTAGGATGAGCAGAGAACCTTAGTCTATAGAAGACTTAAACATCTCACAACTTTTGAAGTGAAATTTGGGAAAGGACCTATGTGCAAAAAGTAAAAATTCAGTAAAGTTAGAGGCTGAATTTTGGGTAAGTCCAAAAGCCCCAAAAATTTCTATAAAATCTCAAAAAATGTTTTAGAGTATCCAGAACATCAAGGGATAGTTAGAATAATTTTTAGAGGCCATATGAATTTTAGTGAATTTTTTTTTTATTTTATTAATTTTTTGCCGAATCGGATTTTTGGCCAGAAATTAATTATATCATATATTTAGAGGCCTCATTGTTTTGGAATGCGATTCAGAAAAATTAGTATAATATTTTAGAAGAATTATAAATTTATTTGGAGGTGGAGAAAAAGTCCAGAGGAATTATTAAAAATTGCTAAAAATCGGTTTATCGTCAGTATAAGGAACTTCTTTAGAGAAAAACTAATTTTGGGAGTTTTAGATGTTGAAAAATTCAGAAATTTTTATGGTAGCCTTTTGGGCTATTTAGAGATTTTTGGGTAAAATTTGGGAATCTTTCAATGAGAATTGAATTTTTTGGAATGCTCATATTAATTAAGGCAGTACATGAAAAAAACTATCATAGAATACTAGCTTGGGTGGGACCCACAGGACTAAAAGCACCCTACGTCAATTTGGCATAAGACATAAGCCAAGAATATTCAAGAAAAAGGATACATGGTGCAAGGAGAGGAAAGGAGGAATAAAATATTATTTTTTAAGTTCCATCTAATTACAATAATGCCATTACATAAGTCTATAAATTGAAGGCTCCCTTTCCTCATTTTGGCGCACAAAAGAGAGACCCTGGCGAATCAAGTTACACCAATCAATCCTCCCCTTAAGGTATGTTCTAGCATGTATCTCCTTTCAAATTCCTCTCTTCTCCAAGGTTTTGGAAGCATTTCAGGGGTGAAAATGTTGTCTAAGCTTTGGTCAAGCTAGGAGAGGAAGGGATTGAGGTTGTTTAATGTTTAGAAATATTGGAAAATGCTAGAATTTGGTGTATAAGCTTAATTTAGGTTGAGTTCTTTTCTTGTGTATGGGATAAGAGTTTTGGCCAAGCCCCCTAGGGTAGTGTGTGGTTTGATTTTCATTGGTTTGATGGTTCCAATGTATTCAGGACAGTGTTTTACCTAGGAAAAGTTTGAAAGAACACGTGTGAAACGTCGAATTGATGAAATCACTAAGGACCCCTTAAAGGGGGAGTGTTTGGCCAAGAAGGGAATGATGGGGAGAGGTGTGAGTTTGATAAAATGAAGGTCACAAATGGATTCAGAGGCAAAAATTGTGTAGGAATAGCCTCTAAAACCAGTTAAAGGATAAGCGTAGTTCAGAACTCAAGTTAAGAGGAAAGGGGTTCTTGGCTAGTAACAGTAGCATACATTAATGCCTATGTATTGTGTTATGTTTAGGCATTACAAAGGAGAGTCCCATCATTTCCAGAAGCAGAGGAAAACACTTGCATTGTCCGAGATTGACTGGTAGCTATAACTTCTAACCTTAATTTATAATTGATTTGCTTGTCTGCTATGTGCTTTGGTTTGTTTCACTGTGTTTGTGGTTGAGCAAGCATGTATGAGATATATGACTCCCTATTTATATGCATTGGCTATGTGATAGAGGTAGAATCATATGCATGCTCCCTATACATGGTGAGTGCCAAGAGAGGGAGGGCATTAGATGAGTAGTTACGAGCATTGTATATTGCATAACCTACATTGCATTATATTGATACTAGTTACTGTTCTGCTACTAAAGTTTCTCCAGAAACATTACCCTCTCCACAATGCAGGTGAAGGTACATCGGGAAGCAAGGAAAAAAAAGGATTGAGCATGTTTAAGTTGTTCCTTGTAATGCTTCTGGATGGATTATTGTATATATGTATACATATGTTGTGATACTGTATATTCTGGACTAGTTATATATGCTACTGGACATGTTGTAATGGTGAGGATATGCTTTTTCCTAGCCGTTATGTTGTTCGAATGACATGAGAATGGTGAAAAAAAGAGAAATAGCATGGCATTGTGATTATGGTTCAATTGGCACTTAGTTTTTAGCTATTTTTGAGTTGAAACTTGGGTTTGATATATTTTTAGCAAATGACCAAGTCTAACCACAAGCCTTTGTACGTTAATAGAGGAAATTTTTAGTTGCAAATTGGGTGGTATAACGTGTCATTTGGAGTTTTGTAGAGAAAGTTATGCCTTCTCAAAGTTCGGCCAAAAATCATGGAAAATTTGAAAATGGTCAAATGAATAGTGCCATTTTCACCATATGAACGGTGCTTTTTTGAGAGATTGCACGTGTATGATGCTATGCTATTGATATATGAGATTATTTTTTTTTTACTTAAAGAGTATCTAAATAGCTTTCCAACGAACTTGGAATCACTTCATTTCAATTTTTTTAGAATTAGTTATTATTTTTCAAAGTTGGTCGAAATTAAGGGTCAGATGAATAGTAATCCGAGGATGAAAAATTTTCCCCTCTTATTTTCCCAATTTAAAGTCATAACTAGTGATTCCAATAGCTCTAATATAGTAAGGTAAATGATATAAAAGGAAGGTGTGATAGTGTCAAGCCTTAAATGGAGGAGTCTCCTAGCGGGAAAACACTACAATTTATTTTTTGATTTTTGATCATCCGATATCTGCTGCTTTTTTTGAATCCTGGTAATTTCCAAATATCCGAGCAACTGACTATTCCAAATTCATGGCAATGTAGCCCAACTATGAGGCGTAGCTTGCTCCTATCAAGTAATTATCGTGGCTGCATATTCAGAGTTCAAACACGAGTCCACTAGTTAAGCTAGCACAACCCTGCACCAATTGAGCTAAGCACTTGGTGGTGAAAACACTACAATTTATATTCTTAATTACAGTAAATATCACAAATATTTTTATTTTTTATGCCATTCGTTTCCCAAACATGTAGAAAATCAATCATCAATAAATATGTATACTATTTTATTGTTTTTGCTGTGAGTTCTCTATATTTTAAAAGGAGTATTGAATTAAGTAATAGACCCACCACGAATTGTTCATATGCGAGTGGCTTAAGCACATATATATGACTTTTCTAAATATTACTTTTTTGAGTGGATAATCCCATTGATTCCTGCAATATTTCCTTTATAAATTTGTGTTTAATGAAAGCACAATCTAAACAAATTAAACATTGAACATAACTGGATTTGATAAAAAAAAGAGCATAACTGGAGTGAACACTATTACTCTACCTAGCATACAATATCATGTCCTCAACTACATATGTTTCACGTTTCTGTACTCTAGATATTCATAATGTTGTCATTTCGTTGTGTTTATTTTCAGAATTAACAGATTTATACATCTATAACTTGTCAAAGAATGGACAAATCTTGTCTTTATTACGTAAACATCATTTTTTTCAGACAAAAGTATCCTAGATAATTAACTTTACATAAAGTTTCATTATAGTTCTTTAATTTTATAATTGAAGTGTTTTTTGTTATCTAAATGCTAGAATTGAAGTTTTAAATATGGACAGGTTCTTAAATTTTTATATATTAAAATTTCTATATATTAAGTTCAATTTTTAAAAAAATAACTATTCACACAAAAATATTATCATTTGTAGTGGTGTTATGTTTAAAGAACCGAAAAGATACCTTAAGAAATCAAGTGGCGAAATTATGACTTTATATAAAGTTAGAGGACAAAACTACGCAATTGCCTTCCTTTTCTTATGCCTTGGTGAAACGTATTAGCCAATTAGTCATAAAAGATAGCGACTAATTTTGTTCGTCTTTTCTCCCAAAAATATGAGTAAGGAGTCGTGTAAGTGAACTAGATGTATAAACACGGTTGAAACAACCGTGTGAAATACTATATTATATTCTTCAACTATATATCAAACACACACACACACATATATATCTACATTCCAGATGTGACATTATTATATTATATCATCAAAACCAGAGACAAACTCAAACTTTTTCATCAAATTACAAAATGGACATCATCATATAGCCTCAATCCCAGAACACAAACCAATCAAACCGACACAAAGAAGTAGCAACACACATACAAATCCTTAATTAAGAGACATGTTTAATTTAAGGCATAATTAAGAGATTAGTTAATTTATTAGTTGTATTCAGGGTGAGCCAAGAGGTAAGCTTCAATGGCCTTGAAGAGAGAATCGCCCTTGGCTTTGCCGGTCTTGAGTTCCTCCTCGGTCGGCTGAGCATCGCCTTTGGTGAAGTACTTTACACTGATCTTAGCCACCGATCCTCCGTTCGGGCCCTCCACCAGCTTCGTCTCCACCGAGATCTTCTCCACTGTCTCCGGCAAATCGCTCGCTTCCACTACGCTGTAGTTGTATACAAAGCTTGCTTCGTCCACTGCTTCCACTTTGTGCAACACATGGTGAGTCTTGCCTCCTGCACATATAATTCAATCGTAGATTTATGTTTCCTTTTGAGTCATGGACTGATTTTGATTTAAATATTATTATTTCCGAGTAGCTCGATCTGGTGTGGTAAGTTTTAATCTCAGATATATTTTTTGACGATCTTAGTTTTGTTTCTGAGTAGATATATCATATATACCTTCAAGGATGGTGAGCTTCTTGACTGTGCCGGGGCCACCGGTTCCCTCGACGTTTTGGATGCTCTGGATGGGTTCGACGGCCTTAGGGATGAGCTCATCGGAATCTTTAGTGAAAGCTTTGAAGAGCTTGGCCGGAGGCAACGTGGAGGTGTGCTGGTGCTCGTATGAGAAAACTCCCATGATGATTCTGATGAACTTGAAAAAGAAGATAAAGAAGAAGCAAGAGAAGAAGAGGATAGATAGGTGGTGTTATGTAGCTAAGTGGAAGCTTCTATTTATAGTCACAGTAGCTCACTAATTGGACTGCTTTCAATATATGATTTCACTAATTCTAACCATCTCAGTGATATATACCGGCTCACCTTCTTTTTATATAAGATCTAACTAATTAAATTACGATTTCGATTGAAAAATAATTCATCAATTATGTTGAGAATTTGTAACCTAATAACACCAAACTCTTAAAAGTTATGAGTTCAAATACAAGGATATAATGGTTGCGTTAATTATGACAAAAGAAAAGGTTATGCAGAATAAATAAGTAAAAACAAGTAACTTATTTTTCAAAAGTACTTTTATTTTTAGACGTGTTATATTACTCTTTGTTTATGAATAAGAATTGGTTATCTTTAAAAAAATTGCTAATATATAAGAATATATAGACGGAGGACTACACTTATATATGCTTAATATTACTTAAATGGATATTAGTAGTATAAAATACTAGATATGCAGGCAAAAAAGTATAAAATATTATATTATAAAAACAAATTTCTCCAGTGTCTTCTTCCCCTTGGTTTTTAAATACTGGTGGCATGAATTTCAAAGAAAACTGATGAATTAGTCAAAGAAAGCGGTTTGAAAAAGTATGGCATCTTCTAGAGGGCGTACCTAGACTCTTTTGTATCAAGAATTAAATTCAATTGCATCACTCTCCTTTTCTTCTTTACATTAATTAACAGTAGAAATTATATATATATATATATATATAGTTTAAGGCAAAATATATAAATGGCAAAAAAGTTGTGTATTAAGTTATTATATCTTAACACGTTCTTAGTATATTTCATAACAAAAGTTGTGTGATAAGGCAAAATATTAATATCAATTATATATCTAGAAAAGCCATGTAACCCGTTCCCTAAATTGATTAACCTCAAAATAAGTTGTCTGCTTATACATTTATCACCAATTCATATTTGATTTTCCCCATTTTATTTGAACATTTTATTATAATTTGCAGTTGATTATAATTAGTGTAGTTATCTTCAATTTTAAAAAATTAATCTCATTTATAATAATTGCCAACTAATAATTAGTGTTTTTTGAATTTTGAATAAACACACCTTCATTAATGTAATTAAATTTGACAGGATCTAACACCCATTCTAATCACACCATTTAATAGAATTATTCTCAAAATATATCATTGATAGAAGTGAGTGTTGGGCAGTAAAGGGACAACATGAACATAAAATGGGAGTTGCAGAGATGAGAATGTTGAGATGGATGTGTGGTCATACAAAACTAGATAAGATTCGTAATGATCATATACACGAACGAGTTGGAGTGGTTTCTATTACAGAGAAAATGGTAGAAAATCATTTGAGGTGGTTTGGACATATGCAAAGAAGGCCATTAGATGCACCGGTAAGGAGAGTGTGATCAAGTAGTATGGAGCCCCATAAAAAAAGGTCAGGGGAGACCGAAGCAAACACTTAACAAGGTCGTGCGATCTATGTAGCCGACCCCACCTAGTGGGATTAAGGTTTTGTTGTTGTTGTTGTTGTTGTTTGCTTGCATGTGTCAATAGGGTTTACATAATTATTAATTACCTAGTTGACGCAAAAAAAAAAAAAAATCATATGATGTGTATATATAGTACAGAAGAAAAAAAAAACCAACACATAGTTGATTTAGTGGTCTAAGACCTTAATAAATCATTTGAGGTTTCGAATTTAAATTTTAGAGGAGATACACCAGGACGAAGGGAAGAATAAGAAGGAAGAAAGAAAACTGGTATTCTATATAGTTTATTTATGAATGACAAAATAAATAAAGTCTTAAATTACTTCATCATCATCATCATAATTCTTAATACTTGAATCACTCACATTATTAGATAAAACATACTTATAATTACTATAACAGTGTATAACCCTATCACACAATTAAGATACCCACTAGAAGCTCCATTATTGCCTTCTCTAAAGTGCTTCTCTTGATTCTCCTTATTGATAATATCCTCTAAAAGTTCGTCAATTTGCTTACGAATCTTCGCCTTCTTCGTCTCCTCTCGTGTTATAAGATGAATAGCTTTCATTGATGGAAACAATTCAGAAAAACCAAACCCACTCATAATAACCGCTGTATCTATCAATTCCAGAAACTTGTCTCTTTTTGTTTCGTCTCCAAATGCTACTCTTGTAATAATTGCACTAGTCAAAGAGGATATCTTGCTCGTCACATCAAATTCTGAACCTACGGATTCTCCAACTGATTCTATCAACTTTGATACCTGATAGAGTAAGGAAGTTCAACCACTAATATATTTAACAATAAACTGTGATATTATTAATGAAGAATATGCTTAACTAATATATGTGCGTGCGTACATAAATATATAGAGTTAGTACCTCATCTTCTCAGACAGATGAGAAAGATTGAACCTTCTGGCACTAAGGAGTTGTGAAGTACATATTCTTCTCATCTACTTCCAGTAATCACCATAAGGAGTAAAAACGATATCTGAAGAGCCAAAGCCTATAAGCTTAGAAGTAAGAAGTAAGAAGTTGTTGACGAAGGCAAGATCATGAGTCTTCATAACCTACCGGGCAATTTCTGGGGAAAATACAATTACTGTAGAAAGCTCGCCAAGTTGAAGATACATTAGAGGACCATATTTGGGAGAGTTCTCGAAACGGATGATGTGGAAGTGGAGACCTGCTTACTACTGCTAACCGGTATAGGTGTCCATGTAGAGGCAGCTTCCATGGCCCTGGGATTCGAAGGCATCAGTAACTTGGCTAGGGGTTTGGCGGAAGCAAGAAATTGTGTGGACGACCCATATTAAAACAAAAGAACGGTGGGGATGCAATTTTCAAAGATGCATGATGTGTCTCAATTTTGAGAGTTGGGATCAAATGAGCGGTCATGATTTCAAGCTTATGAGGGATTTTGAGAAAAATGACGCTGAGATAATCTAGACCCGTCAAACAAAAATTTGTTTTACATAAACAAGTTTGCTTAAAGCCTTTGACTAGTTACGTTAGATGGGATGGATTTTGTTTTATAAGCTAGCAAACGGTTAAATTAGTTAATGAACTAAGAGTGAATTGATAAAAAGAAGCAAAGTCAAAATACAGAATCCAGATGCACAGCGGCCCACTCTAATGTTGTAGCGTGCACCTGTTCTGCCACCAAATATGTCCTACAAATACAATAGTGATCCACACAGAGTGATCATCTATGAGAAATTATTAAGCTTCCTTTTATGTGTGAGAGACACATACTAGGGATTCCAATGATTCTGCCTGAAATATTCAGCGCATGCCCATTTACTCAGGGCAAAAACACTGATCTCTCCTCAACTCTGTTTAGCCAACACAGCTTTTTTATATTATAGTCCCAAAATAACATTATTTTCAATTTTAATTTCATACACACACACACACACACACATCATATCACAGAAACAAAGAGCTGAGTGCTTCATCTGGAACAGTCACAAAGAGGATCAATATTATATGGTTTGGGAATCAAGCAGAGCTTTTTCCTTCCTTCTAGCAGTAATGCTCATGGTTTCAGTGAGGTCTAAATCCTCTGGTTTAATCCCACACGGGAGTTCCCAGTCATAGTGGTACAATAACCTAATTTGGGGTTTAGAAAAATATAATCTTCACTCATAGACTTGTACTTAAAAAGGAATGTACTCAAAACTTGTTCCTTTAAAATCAATATTACATTTGCCTTGGAACCTCTCTGGTATAACTCTGTCAGCATCATACCAATGGTTTGGATCTCTCCCAGTTGGCCATGCATTTATGAGTTTTGATGGGTACGTCATATCCATTAATCTTGCAACTAAACATATGCCAACAAAATTGATCATAAGCATTTTCAAACCCATATTAGCGATAAAATAGCTTCCTTGTGTGTGTTAACTCAACATCATGGTACGAAAACCTAAGTGGTCCAACCAGCTAGACGAGTTAGCTAGTCTCCTAGTTGGACAAGACTCAAGAGTCTCGGACAAATTGATTGAATTTGTTTTTTTTTTATTTTTCTAAACTTGAAATGACATAGTTTTGAGTTAAAATGCAAAAGAAAAAACAGCAATCCTCACCACATTTTTACTTTAGTAATTTTGTTTTATTGAATTATGCGTGGTTTAAACAACCATTGACCATTTAAAACCACTAACTCAATCGATTCATTTACTGGTCTAATTTTTATTTTCAGTAAACCTTGCTCAACACATGCACACCCACACACATCATTTCGTGGAACATAGAATCGACTTTATGGCAGATAAGGTGTACTGACCCAAATAACAGCTTTGATATTGTTGTTTGTAATAGTGACATCAAGGCTCTCTCATTTTGCTGGATTCACAAGAGAACCAGAAAAAGATTTTCTTCCCCACCAGAACCATTAGTAGTACTCTCACACCCTCCTTCTTCTGCTGATCTGATCTGCTTCTTTTGGTTCTTTGACAATATCATCAAAAATCTTGTCTATCTTCTTATAAATCTTCACCAACTTCGCGTTCAACGCAGTCATTATAAGATGAACACGTTTCAATGAAGGGAAGAAATCCACAAGGGGGAACCCACCCACTTTCATTGCTTCTTGGATCTTGTCTGTGACATCAACAAACGAACATACTGATGATCGAACTGACTCTATCATCTTAGATATATACTTGATGCAACAATAAGGTAAAAGGGGTTGAAACTAATGTTAAACTACATATAATTATTCCATACATGTAGATATAATATATCAGTATACCTGATGATAAAGCTATGTCACTTGCTCCATAAGCAAGATTAATCTGAGCACTAGACGCGTGATCTCTGAACAAGGGAAAGATCCTGGGCCTTCATGATCTGCTTGGCCACATCTGGCGGTGATACTACAACTACTGTAGAAAGCTCACCCATTTGGAGGTGCATGAAAGGTCTTTGTGAGCCTAAGGAACAATATTAAGAACGAAGTTAGATATATTAAGCGATTTTATGGTTGTAAGACTGAGAATTGGGTTTCTATATTCAATTCAAGCGTTAGCTTTTAATGCTTGTAAAGAACGAAGTTAGATATATTAATATACTAGTGCAGGTTACCTCTACCAAATAAATTGGTTAGCTAATGACAGTCTTTTTTAACTTTTTAGAAGTGATTTTATGGTATTTAAGATAAATATGTGAGAAAAATTTTGTATTGAATTATTGAGCAGAAATATTCTTATAATTAATAAAATTTTAAAAAAGATACTTTTTACCAAGCATGATATAAAGCAAGGCAATCATCATCTATAAATAAAGCAACTAAAGAAGAAGCAAAGGCCAAATCTTCGTTTTGAGTTTTTATTTTGAAATTGGAGGCAATAGGTATTGATTGCCTAATATTGCAAATATAATTTTTAAACCATCCAAATTATCTTTTTTAATTATTCTCTCATTCCCCCTCTTTTTTAATTATTGTTGAAAAAGTATCAATAGTAATAAATTAAAAAAATATTGACAAATATAAAAACTCTCTTATATTTAAGATTATGATTTATTCTCCAAATTTGTTTTATATTAAGGACCAAAGAGAGTAAATTCTCTTCGAATGCATGTCTCCACATCATTAATAAAAATTCATAGGGAAATACATTTCAAAAAGTTTAACCCCATCAGGAAAATGAACTCATATGAGGAATTATATGAGACAACTGAGCAATATTGCAACATATTTGTACAACGTATTTGACTTGCTGCTGGGTTTAATATAGTGAAACAACAGAGCTCAATGTTTACATGCGCGCGCGCGCGCACACTGGAATTGAACATACATATGACATCTATATCACTGTGGGTGGGTACTTTCATTAACTGCCAATAACAACAGATCAGTCAATATTATATGGCGTGGGAATTAAACACAAATTGTTCTTCCTTCTCTTTGTGAAGCCAGATTTCCCACTCATATCTAAGTCCTCTGGTTCCATTCCATCTGGGAGTTTCCAATCAAAGTGGTAGAGCAATCTAGCTAATGGAAGCTCAACACTTGCTAAACCAAATGAAATGCCTGGACAAATTCTTCTTCCTGCTCCAAATGGGATATACTCAAAGTTTGTTCCTTTAAAGTCAATATCACAATTGCCTTGAAACCTCTCTGGTATAAAGCTCTCAGCATCATACCAATAATTTGGATCTCTTCCAAGTGCCCATGCATTTATCATAATTTGAGTTTTGATGGGTATTTCATAGCCATTAATGTTGCAGGTTTCTCTGCATTCTCTTGGAACCAACAAAGGAACAGGCGGGTGCAGCCTCAAAGTTTCTTTGATTACTAATTTTAAGTAACTAAGTTGTGTAATATCACTATCTTGAATTATTTTCTTCCCTTTAAAAACGTTTCTAACCTCAGCTTGTGCTTTTTCCATCACTTTAGGGTTTTTCATCATTTCTGACATGGCCCACTCTAGTACTGATGCTGAAGTATCTGTTCCACCAGCGAACATATCCTGCAATCATATCATAGTACACACAAAGATGTCATTAGCATTATCAAATTTTAAATAGCTTACATTCTGTAATGAATACAAGTCTTATTAAAAGGAGAGTTCGATATTAAAAGACTAGCCTATAATAGCCCATTGACTTATAAATCACACATCACACTTGTGAAACTCCTCAATATGGGATTTATCTTCATATGACAGTACTTTACACAACCTTCCACCGATCAAAATCTTCATGAGTAGTATTCTTTGTGAAAATTGAATTTTCAACGAAAACACGTTTGTTATGAATACAAGTTTAAAGGGAAATTTAAATCCCAAAGAGCCATAATTTGATAGAAAACGAGAGCCCCTTAACTTATAAATACACACCACACTTGTCAGACTATCCAGTACACAAGTGTATTTCTCATCTCCGCCTTAGCTTATTTGGCACTTTCATAAATAATTGTCAAGTATGAAGCTTTTATTAAGCCCAATTCCATAGCAGTAGTGTTAAATTATCCAGTTCTAACTGACTTTGGTGTTGGCTTGTTTTTGGTCACACACAAACACACATGCACACGATTTCTTTCAACATATAGGTAAGGACAGACCAACATATATCTATATATATATATATAGGAAATTAAGGAGGGTACTAACCCAAATAACAGCTTTAATGTTGTTGTTTGTAATTGGGAAGTCAAGGTTTTCACTTCGCTGGATTCGTAGAAGAACCTGAACAAGATTTTCTTCACCAGAAGAAACACTCTTGCCTCCTTCTACTTTCATCTGCTTCAGTTGATTCCCCTTGATAATATCATCCAAAATCTTACCTATTTTATCACGGATCTTAAACAGCTTTGCTTCCATTCCAGTTATGAGATGAATAAGTTTCATGGAAGGAAATAAATCGATAAGACTAAACCCTCCCAATCGTTCTAGTGCTAAAGGGAGAAATTGTAATAGCTGTTCTTGATTATCTTTATGGATGTCGCCAAATGCCACTCTCATAACTATAGAACTAGTCAATGAGTAGATCTTGCTCGTGAGATCAAAAACCGAACCAGCTGATAATTGAAGTGACTCTATAAGCTTAGATACCTGATGAAATTAAATGAGGTAAACGTTAATGAGGAAGTATTGAAACATTTCAATACATAAGTGTTGAAAATATCAATCTAGTCATATATAGCTAGAATATTTAATTAGCAAAGTGAGGATTCATTTCGGAATGTTATAGCTTTCCCAAAAGCTTCTGCGAGGGAAAATGACTGTCATTTAAAGGGGGTAAAAAGGTCACGTTGAATTTGTAAAATCAATGCTACGTACTTTAGATGATAGAATTGATTGATACAGCAACAATCCACATCTTTGTTCTTTTAGATAGGAGTACGTAGTTAATTATATGGATCCATACCACTTTATTTTTTAAAAAACTATTTAGATATACTATTGTCGATACGTATATATATATAGCTAGAATTGAAAAATAACGCCTAAGAAGTAAGAATTAATACATCCTTTGATCCTAAACATAGGAAGTATTTAAAGAGGTTTATTGATTTTGTCCTAATAATATTGTCTCCCAATTGGAGCATATCCTCCCTTTTTCATTTTTCTCCTTTTCTTCTTAACATCTCATGTCCTTACATAAAAGGGAAAAAAAAATCATGGTTCAAATTTTAAATTATTATTTTTATTATAATTATAATTATATTTTATTAAGCATTTTTTCCGTATTTTATTAAGTATCTTATTTGAAATATCGATTTTTTTTTAATTTTTTGGGTGGATATAAATTAAAAGATTCTAAAAAGAAAAGAAGGAAGAAGAAAACGAGAGAACTCAAACTCACAAGTTTATAACTTTTACCTAACTATCCTACTTATTGAGCGCACATAATAAGAGATTTTTTGTCAAAGGGTAGCTCCAAAGCGATTTATTAAAAAAAGTATTTTTAAAAAATCAACAGATATTTTTTTAAAATTAAAGAACTAACCTTAATCTATACAAGTTAGTTATCTCATTCGTATATTAAGGAACACCTATATTAATATTAAAGACATGAAGTGTTAATGTACATGCCAATGTTTAGATTGATGATGAAAGATGAGTTCCTTAATTAGCAAGTGATTTTCCATGTGATGCCATGAAACCAAAGTACTCTATATCAAACGTTCAAAATAATATAAAATAATTGAATGTTAAAGGAAGACTATTAATTTGTTGGTACCTCGTCTTCTCGTACATAGGAGAAAGACTGAACCTTCTTGGTGCTCAAGAGTTCTAAAATACAAATCTTCCTCATCTGTCTCCAGTAATCACCATAAGGAGCAAAAGCAACATCAGTTCCTCCATAATAAAAAATCTTACGAACAGTAGAAACCTGTGGCCTCTCAACAAAGGCAAGATCACGCGTCTTCATAATCTCCTTAGCTATATCACGAGACGACACAACCACAATTGAAATCTCTCCAAGTTGAAGCTTCATAAGAGGTCCATACTTAAAAGATAGCTCTCTAAATGCTTCATATGGAAGAGATGACTCTGCTGCTGCCAACTGATGAAGGTTCCCCAGTAAAGGAAGCTTCCATGGACCTGGGATTCGAATCCGTTCTTTGTTCTTCTGCTGTGTGAGCCTAAGGAACAACAAGAGCAAGGTCAAGGGAATAAGCAGGAAGAAAGAAAACTGGTATTCCATGTGCGCGCGCGCGCTTTGTTCTTCGGTTGTGTGAGCCTAAGCACTGTGTGTGTGTGTTGGGGTGGGACTTTTAATTTGTGTCAGACCCAAAATATGTGTGGAGTAAATAATGAAACAAGTTGAGGTTTCTTATCTCCTTAATTATTAAAATTGTGGTTTTTTTTTTTGTGGGTAAATTGGACAATTTTGTCCTGAAAGTTTCAGAAGAGGCGTTTTTACTCCGGAAGTTTAACAAGTGGGGTAATTGTGCCACTATCGTTAGTTGACCAAATAAGTTGAGCTGACAGTCCACAGGTCATCCATTGTATTTTTGCTAAAGTAAAAATTTGTATTGGAACTTTTAAAAAAGATGAATTCGATGGCAGATAGATTTCTGAGACAAATTTTTAGTTTAAGAAAAATAAATTGGATGACATGTGGACTATCAGATTAACATATATGGTCAACTAACGGTCAAAATTAACGGATTTAAAACTTTCAGGATAAATTTTCATCTTAACAAAAATAAAATGGATGACCTATGGACTGCTGGCTCAACATATTTGTTTAACTAATGGTCAGCTAACGGTATGGGCACAATTGTCCCACTTCTGAAACTTCTAAGGCAAAATTATTCTTTATAAAACTTCTAGTATAAAATTGTCCTAGGGCAATACTTTCCAAACAAAATTGCCTTTTTACCCTTCTTCTGTTTTTTAGGGAAATTTACAATGAGGTCCCAAATAAGGTACTTTACGTCAAATAAGTTCTGTAAAATTGCGTATTTACAGTCAGGTCTCAGGGTTGTTAATTGCGCTTCAACAACGCCATTAACAACTCCGAGGTTGTTAATTGAAACTTGACAGTAATAAATTCCTGAAACTTGGGACCTGACTATAAATACGCGATTTCACGAGTTCCTTATTTATGACCTAATTATAAATCCTTTTTTTTTTAAGTGACGAAACTATTTGGTTACTGTAAACCCAATAATAATGTGATGCTGTAGAAGGAAAGAAACAGAGATTCAAAGATATTTATAGAAAGAGAAGAGTGTGGTGTTCAATCAACAATGGAAAGAACGAACATAGTCATTAGTATGGAGGCATAGGAGACAAGACATGGGGTGCAATGTGGACTATAATTAATTATTGTGACGACCCACTTTAATTTGGTAATTATTGCGAGGACTGACTTTAATTTGGTTTTTGAAGGGTTATTTTTTTCCACTAACTTTTTTATATTTTACTAAAAGTACTCATTTTGTCTTTAATATAATATATTTTTATTTAATTTAATTATGTTAAAAAAATTAGTTAATATAATATTTATTTTTAAAATGCCATAATCATCTTCAATTCTCTTATTTCTCTTCCTTCTTAATTATTGTCGAGATGACATAATTAAGGATAAAATAGAAAAAGATTGATAAATTATAAAAATATGTCTTAATTATATTTTGTATTAAGACTAACTCTTTCTATCAAAAAAAATTAAGACTAACTCTTCCAAGAGAGGAGGGGTTATTTTTCACAAAATATTACGAGTATTTTGTTCTCCTTGAATGACAGAAAGTTTTTACAAAATGTTATTCAAATATATGTATGTCTTTATTCGTTCTTTTAGCTACTTTATTTCAAATTTTCATCTCAATATTTCTGCATCTTTGTCCTTTTCTCGTTCCTACCCATGCTCCCACCTTCCCTTCATCTCTCTCTTTTTCCCTATATTTGTTTCCTATCTTCTTCAGCTCTTCATTGTTTCTCTTTCATTACTTTTTTTTTTTACTATTTCTTCTACTCTTTCTTTTATTTTCATTTTTTTCTTCTTCTACTATATTCTTATTTTAGAGAGCTATAGGCCTATTTGGATGTGACTT
>JBAGKO010000008.1:5600727-5622446 GCA_037177275.1 Acacia concinna
AGAGCCTATTGCTGATCCAATAGGGCTAGTAAGAGAACTTGAGAACCTACAGTACTAGATAAAAAGGTTCTGTAAGCATCAACCTCCAGTGTTTGTGGGGTGGTTTGACCCACAGAAGTCAAAAGACTGGATGGTTCGACTAGACAAAATATTATGAGTAATGGAATGCCCTACTAAAATGAAGGCTCAAATGGCTATATATAAGCTTGAAGGGGATGCTGACCAATGGTGGAAGAATACTAAAATGATTCTATAGGCCAAAAATATTCCTATTACTTGGGAATTATTTCAAGAGAAATTTAATGAGAAGTACTTTCCACTGTCTATTAGAATTGAAAAAGAGGCAGACTTCTTAGCTCTAAAACAGGAAGGACATGAAACTTTTGATGAATATTTGTCCAATTTTATTAACCTATCTTGTTACTCTTCCTATCTGTAGTGCAAAGATGATGAAAACTGGAGTTCTGACATGCTCATATGAGGATTGAAACCAAAATTGAAAGAGAAGCTAGCCTCCAAGCAATTTACTAAGTTTAACCAAGCCAAGGAGGTTTGTTGAATTACTAAAAGTAATTTGATGAATCTTTACTCATCCAATAACTCAAATATCTGAGGAAATATGAGTCATGATAGATATTCCCATAAGGGAAAGAACCACAGGCCTTAGCCTAAGAGAGACAATAAAAGATTCTATCGAGTTGAAAAGTGTGATTTTCAAATACCTCCATAACAATGACCATGCCCTCAATGTGGAAAGTAACATCGTAATAAGCCTTGCCTTTCTGGATCATCAATTTGTTATTTATGCAAAAAGATGAGTCATTTTGCAAGGGATTGTAAACAATGACTAGCAGATGCCAGACCAAGGAACCATGGTAGAGCGTTCACTTTGACACATGAAAAGGCGCTAAAATCACCTAAGATGATACAAGGTACAATTCACCTTAATGGAAATGTAGTTCAAGCTTTGTTTGACTCTAATGATAGCCATTCTTTTATTGCTTTTGAATGTGCTAAATGATTAGGGTTGACAATTGATAAATTGTCATATGATTTGGTTGTGTCTATGCCTATAGGAGCATAAACTATTACAACCAGTGTATGTTCGAATTGTGTGGTTAATGTTGAGCAAAATAATTTTGTGATATATCTTATTTGTTTGCCGTTTCAACAACTTGATGTTGTGATGTGGATTAACTGGTTAAGGGCAAATAAGGTACTGTTAGATTGTGGAAATAATAAAGTTTTATTTCCTACCACACCAAAGGGAGTCAACACAAATGTTAATTTGAATTTTCTCTCGATAGCTCAAGCTGAGAGATTTTGCGTAAGGGAAGATAGGGGTGTCTTGTTTTCTTGTCAGTAGAAGCAGAAATAGAAATAATAGTAGAAAATATACCAGTGGTCAGTGAATTCCCTAAAGTCTTTCCAAGAGACATAAGTGGATTACCCCCGACAAGAGAAGTGGAGTATGCAATTGAAGTCATGCCTGGAGCTGGATCAATATCTAAAGCCCCATACAGAATGGCTCCAAATGAAATAGTGGAGTTAAAGAAGTAGATTGAGGAGTTGTTAGAGAAAGGGTTCATACGACCTAGTGTATCACCATGGGGTGCTCCCATGCTGTTTGTCAAGAAAAAATATGGGAGCCTGAGACTGTGTATTGATTACAGAGAGTTGAACAAGGTAACTATTAAGAACAAATATCCACTTCCCAGAATTGATGATCTCTTAAATCAATTGGCTAGTTCTTGTGTATTCTCAAAGATTGATCTAAGATCAGGATACAATCAATTATGAGTAAAAGCATAGGATATCTTGAAAACTTCTTTCAGAACCAGATATGGGCATTATGAATTCCTTGTGATGCCTTTTGGACTAACCACTGCACCTGCCATGTTCATGGACTACATGAATCGCATTTTTGACAATATTTGGACCAGTTTGTAGTGGACTTTATTGATGACATTTTGATATACTCAAAGAGTATAGAAGAGCATGAAGAACACTTAAGAACAGTGCTGGGAATCTTAAGTGAAAAACAACTATATGCAAAATTGAGCAAGCGTGCGTTCTGGCTTTTAGAGGTTAAATTTCTAGGCCATGTTATCTCACAAGATGGGGTCTTAGTAGATCCTAGTAAAGTGGATGCATTACTAAATTGGAAAAGGCCTAAAATTGTTATAGAAATATGGAGTTTTTGGTTCTAGCTGGTTATTATAGAAGATTCATTCAGAACTTCTCTAGGATCGCCTTACCACTGACAAAGCTCACTTGAAAGAATCAACGATTCATGTGGGATGACAATTGTGAGAGTAGCTTCCAAGAGTTGAAGGGGAGGCTCACATATGCTCTAGTGTTAATAATCCTAGATCATAAAATGACTTATGTTATTTAGAGTGATGTGAGTAAGCATGGATTGGGATGTGTCCTGATGCAACATGGCATAGTGGTGGCGTCTGCCTCTCGACAGTTGAAGTGTCATGAAGCAAATTACCCCACACATGATTTAGAGCTTGCGTCATTTGTTTTTGCTTTGAAGATATGGCAACATTATCTGTATGGTGTGACCATAGAATTATACTGCAACCACAAGAGCCTCAAATACTTGCATGATAGAAACGAATTGAATATGAGACAACAAAGATGGAGGAAGCTAATAAAAGATTATGATCTAGAAATCAAATACCATCTACGTAATAAAGCTAATGTTGTAGTTGATGCTTTAAGTCAAAAAGCAGTGCAGGTGGCAGTGATAATGGTCGAGGAACAAAAATTACTTGAAGGGTCTAGAGATTTAAATTTGCATAAACAAATATTGCTGAGTGGTTGAAGGGTGACTCAAGTGGAAGTTGACTTAAGAGACAAAATAGAAAAAGCTCAAAAACAGGATAAATGGGTGAATTTACTCAAGGCCAAGATTGAACAAGGAGAGACACATGATTATGATTTCTCACCTAGTGGATTAGTCAGATACAAGAAAAGAATATACATTCTGTTAGAAGTTGAACTGCGAAGGAAAATCCTTGAGGAAGCACACAAAAGCAAGTACACCCTTCACCTGGGCATGATCAAAATGTACCACGATATGGAGTCCTTATACTGGTAGCCAGGAATGAAAAGTGACGTAACAAAATATGTTGCTTGTTGCCTTACCTATCAAAAAGTAAAGATGGAAAATTAGAAACCACTAGGACTTCTACAAAGTTCAGAAATTCCTGAGTGGAAATGGTAAAGTGTTACCATGGATTTTGTGGTAAGGTTGCCCAAAACAAAGAACTATGACCCAACATGGGTAATTGTTGATCGACTAAAAAAATCAAATTATTTCATTCCTGTCAACGCTAGCTATTCTTTGGATAAATTAGCAAAGATATATATAAAGGAGATAGTTTGGCTTCATGGTATACCGAGCAGCATTATATCTGATAGAGACTCTCGATTTACTTTAAAGCTTTATAAGTCTCTTTATGAAGCCCTAGGTACTAAATTAAAGTTCAATACATCATACCATCCCCAAATTGATGGTCATACAGAAAGAACTATACAAACACTAGAAGATATGTTGAGAGTGTGTATGCTAGATTTCAAGAAAACTTGGGATCATTTCCTTCCGCTTGCTGAATTTGCATATAACAACAGTTATCACATGAGTATTCAAATGGCTCCATATGAAGCATTATACAGAAGGAAGTGTCGATCACCACTTTACTGGGCTAAATTGACTGAAAGGAGGCTATATAGGCTAGATTTTGTTGATCAAACAACAGAGCATATAAAAGTTATAAGAAACAGACTCCTTGCAGCACAAAGTAGATAGAAAAGCTATGCCAATAAGAGGAGGAGACCTCTAGAGTTTGAAGTTGGTGATCATGTATTCTTGAAAGTTTTACTAGTCATGGGAATTGGTAAAGCAATGAAAACAAAGAAATTGAGTCATAGATACATTGGTCCTTTCGAAGTTTGAGCAAGCTTCATAATGTCTTCCATGTGTTACAACTAAAGAAATATCAACTAGACCCTGAATATGTTATTGAACATGAAGATATTGGTGTGAAAGATAATCTTACATATGAAGTAGAGCCAGAACGAATGATTGATCGTCAAGAGAGATAGCTCAGAGACAGGAGCATACCATTTGTAAAGGTGGTCTGGAAGGGATTATCTCCTAGAGAAGCAACCTAGGAGATAGAAGCAGACATGAAGAAGAAATATTTGAATTTTATGCCTTAAGGTATTTATCAAATTTTGAGGATTACATTTACATTACAGGAGGAGAATTGTAATAATCCAAAATTTTATGAAAAATAATTAGAGATGAGAATGCAAGTTGAATGTTCTTAGAATAAATATTTTGAGAGTTAAATAGAAAAATTATGGTAGAAAATATTTAAAATATATTAAGATTTTTATTGAATAATTTTAGGCTTATTTTGAGGAAAAAATTCAAGGAAAAATACTTAGGAATTGGTTTTTGATCCAAAATTTTTGAGGAACTACTTGAGGAATTAAGCAAGCTAATGGACAAATAAAATCAATAAATAATTTTGAGGTTAAATATAAGGATTTATTTTAATTAATTTAGAAAATAGAGTAAGGACTAAGTTAGAAATTACAAAACAATGGAATGGCCAAATAGATATTTCAGCCCCATACATATTCCGCACCCTTTTATTTCCTCTCTTCACGCATAATGGGTTTCGGCCACTGTTGGAAAATGCAGAGCAAAACATCAAACAACAAGAGAGTGAGAGATTGAGAGAGAGACTGAAGGTTGAGAGTGGAGAGTGACTGCTAGAGGAGGAAGGAAAATCAGAGCTCAGAACCCACATGCAACCCTATAATTCGGCTAAGGCAAGCCTTCTAGTCCTTCTTCTACTGTTTGATTTGGTTTTGTGTGATATTTTGAGAAACTGATAGTGATAATTTGGTTATGGGAATGAGTGATTGGAAACAGCATTGGTTAAGAGACCTTCTATTTTCTTTGTTTTTGGGTCCGATTGCAAGTATGTTTTAGGGAGTATGTAACTGAGCTTTCTGTCTCTATTGTTTATAGATGCTGAAACAAAGTTGAGGTTTGAGTAAAAGGAGGAGTATAGCTAAGAGGAATGGTTTCACATGTGTTTTGTTTAGTTCTATTTTGTGATGGCTGAACCTAAGCTCTCTGTTTTGTTGACTATAGCGTATGTTCTCTAATGGAAATATAAGAGGTAGTATAAATGGTTAGAAGTTTATTATATACATCCAAAAACTCTTTCCGGATTTAGAATAAAGAAACCATAAACAATGGTGGAGAACAAAGGGTGATTCCAAATAATTAAAAGCTTGTTTAACTCATACCGTAATTTTCACCTTTTTTTTAATTTATGAAAAAAGGTCCTTAATTCTTGAAAATATAGCTAAAAAATTATCTATAAGTCCTTTTGAGAAATTAAAGTCTCCATGAACTTTTTTTCAAGAAAATATTTTCCATAATTTTTTCTTAATTTTGTGCGCCTCAACAAACTCTTAATAATCATGTATTCCTTTATTTTTATGAAATTATGGGATGAAAACAAGCTTTAGGCCAAATAATTTAGTTTGAGGCTTTTAATTGTTAAATAACATCCCTATATCTCAATTATGCTTCGCACATCTCTTCTCATAATTTTAGGACGTCATAGAAACTTAGGAAACTTGTTATTTGGCATCAAACCAGCCTCTTTAAGTATGGCATTGTAGCCTAACCTTTTGAAAGATCAAAATTATACACGACAATATCTTATTCAACAGGCATGCAACTTCCTTAGTGGAACTTATTTTTTTTATCAACAGAGAAATCAACCAATTAAAAATATACTTTTTTCATACACATACAGCTATAAATGAAACCCAAACACAAAACATCGCCTTGGCTACAAAAAAAAAAAAGAAAAGAAAAGAAAGAAAGAAGGAAAAAAAACACACACACACACACAAGATCGTCACTCTGACTCTAAGCTGATTCCACCATGGTTGCCACTTGCCTCCAAAATGACAAAGAAGACCCATGAGAGCATTAACAAGAGACTCGGTTGCAAAACAATCCTTAGATCCTTTAGGCTGAAAGAAATTGAATCCTAACAACATATTTAAAAGACCCAACTATTTATCAACTACACTGGAACCTAGTTCATATCCCTAACTTGGGGGAAAAAAAAGATGGAGTTGGAAAGAAGATTGGAGATGAATATTGTACTTCATTATAAATTTAATCTATTTTCCGTTGTCGCTAATGTCCCAATACTGAATCTGAACCTGCCTATGCTAATGGGGGGTTTGTGAGCTCTACTCGTCGTGTGCTTGCATTCTCTATGAGAAAGAGGGACAGGCTGAAAATATCCCGAAATTGGGAATTCATGATTCTGAAATAGAAATAGAAATACATCTAGGGCAATGCTTCTAAAATGGTTTCATACATGAATAAAGTCTCATGAATACATTGAAAGTCTGGAAACCGTTTATTCTTAGTGTGAATAGAAAGTTACAACCAAAAGAAATTAAATCATACTAAAAAAATTTAATGAGCACTGTAATATCCCAAATATTCATATCTGGAAGCTTAGTACCAATTAATTCAATGAATATTAAATTTTAGGAAAAACTCAAAAAGAATGCTGTGGAGGAAGTCAAGTTGTAGTAATATTTTGGATAACCAAATGATATCCATAAATCATGAAACTTTCCAGTCTAAAGGTAGACATGTGAAGCTATCATTTGATATGGCATTTGTGAGATTTGAATGTATATGATATGAGATATGAATTTTTGAAGTTTGCTAAGAGAAATTGGTCAGTTTCTGCAGCAATATTCAAAAAATGAACTTCCTAGGACTTTTATGATTCTAATTGAAAAAAGCAAGATTTTCCCCTAAACATAGAATAATAAGGGAAATTTGAGCTTTAGAATCACTTTACTTGGGTCGAGGGTCTGTGTAATTAGTTATGTATTTTTTAAGTTGGGTGAAAAATGTTGTTCAGAAATATGAAATTTCAATAATTAAGAGCAAAATTACCTCAAAAAGGAATTTTAAGGTATTGTTAGAATTTGGCTAAATAAAGGATAGTTAACCAAATTTAATTATGGAAAATAATAGTAGGAGCCCTCAAATAATTATGAAAAATGTGGGTAATGATTATTCAAGGGTTAGAGTGAATTAACTATAGAACTTATTTTCCATCTGTGGAAGTCAAATATCCAATTCCTTTGTCTCAAGTCAAACATTTTAAAATGCCTAACCTGGATACAAATTAAAGACAATAGCTATTAGAAAAGGAAGCAGACTAGCGGTGGAGAAACACTGAAATGGTGTTGCAAGCTCATAACACTCCGATGACTTGGGAATTGTTCTTAGAGAAGTTTTAGCAGAAGTATTTCCCCCAGTCTGTGAGGGATGAGAAGAAAGTTGAATTCTTGATGTTAAGGCATGTGGAGGATGAAAACTTTGACAGTTATCTTGCCAGGTACATCACTTTATCTCGGTATTCCCCGTATTTGCAGTATCAAAATGATGATCAATGGCTCACTAGGAAGAAGATTAGAGGGACTATCCCACATATGACCTAGATTTGGCAGAGATTGTACACGCCTTGAAGATATGGAGGTATTATTTGTACGGGGTAGGGATAGAGTTATATTATGATCATAGAAGTCTCAAATACCTATAGAGCCAAAAAGACTAAACATGAGATAGAGAAGGTGGATGGAGTTGCTGAAGGACTATGACTACCAGATCAAATACCACCCAGGCAAAGCCAACGTTGTGGCTAATGCCTTAAGTTGGAAGACGATGCGTATGGCGTCTTTGATGATCAAAGAGCAGAAGCTACTAGAAGACATCAATGACTGGAGTCCTGTCTGTCAATTGCAGTTGTTTGCAGAGAAGGTTAGAATATCCAAACTAGAGGATGAGCTAGTCTAGAAGGTAGATGACACCTAGCAAAGGGATCAACTAGCCGAAACTCTCAAGTTAAAGGTGGTGAACTGTGAGACGAAGGACTTTGAGATCACCCCAGAGAGCATAGTCAAGTATAGAGGAAGATGGTATATTCCTTAGCTTGATAATTTAAGAGAGAGAATCCTAGATGAGGCACACAAGCAAGAACATGTTGAATCAAGGCATAACAAAGATGTACCAGGATTTGAAAAAGATTTTTCTGGTGACCTGGACTAAAGAGAGATGTGACTGGATACGTGTCCCGATGCTTCACTTGTCAGAAAGTGATAGCAGAACATCAGAAACCTTCAACATTCTTACAGCCCCCTTGATATTCCACAATGGAAATGGGATAGTATCTTGATGGGCTCTATATTTGGGTTACCCCACACAGTAGTAAGGTATAATGCCATATGGGTTGTAGTAGATAGACTAACAAAGTTAGTCTATTTCTTGGCAATCAAAACCCAATCTTTGCTAGAGAAGTTGGTGAAACTGAACATAAAAGATATCGTCATACTACATGGGTTACTGAAAAGCATAGTGTCATATAGAGATCCTCGATTCATGTCTAAGTTCTAGAAAGCCCTGCAAGAGAGGCTGGGCAGTAGTTTGAGATTCAGTATGGCTTATCATCCACAGACTGATGGGCAGACGAAGCGCACAATACAGACACTCGAAGATATGCTCAAAGCGTGGGTGCTAGAATTCAAAGGGAACTGGGATGAGCATTTGCCATTGGTAGAGCTTGCCTACAATAACATTTATCATTTCAGTATCCAGATGGCTCTGTATGAAACATTATACAAAAGAAAGTATAGATCTCCATTATGTTGAACAAAACTCAGTGAGAGGAGTCTGTATGGTCCAAAGATAGTAGATCAAACCTCTGAGCAGATTAGAAAGTTAGACAAAGACTCCTGGCGGCCAAATTCGGCAAAAGAGTTATGCCAACAAGAGGAAAAAGACGCTAGAATTTGAAGTTGGAGACCATGTCTTCCTCAGAGTTTCTCCTACCACAGGAATCGATCGATCTATAAAGGTGAGAAAATTGACACCTAAGTATGTGGGACCATTCCAAATTCTCTCAGGAGTGGGTCTGATGGCATACAGACTAGCCCTACCACTGAATCTAAGTCAGTTGCATAATGTCTTCCATGTTTCCAGTTAAGGAAGTATCAACTAGATCCCTCTCATATCATCCAGTATGACGATGTAGAAATACAAGAAGATGTCTTTTAAAATGAGATCAGTGTAGATTGTAACACCTTACTCTAGGGACATTAATAAAGGTATTTTGTGAATTCTAAACCACAAATGTTCCATTTAGTAACACCAAGAGCTAACTTTTAAAACTTTCCATATAAGCTTTGGGTATAATTCTTAGAAGGGATGGTTTTTTATTCTAAAAGCCTACAATTTTGTAACTGTTATCACAACATCACAATATTTTTTTATTTATTATTATAGGGTGTTTCCTGATGACCTTATAATTGTTTCCCCAAAAGGGCTTAACTACTCATCATTTTAAAAATTATAGTATATAGATAATTGGCATGTAAACATCTTAGGCACACTTCATGCATTTGCTCGAGCTTCTAAACAGAATATAAATACTACTCAAGCATGTGTTAGCATCCACTTCTACTATCAACTATATATAAATAACCATTTGTCATTGTCTCAAATGACACTTACCTTTAGGCTATTATAGTCAGAACTATCCTCCTTATGGATGGTAATTACATGCCAAAATAGCTATATTCTTGTGTATATCTAGTATGACAAGTAAACAAGGCTAAAAATATAGCTAATATTAAACAAAACAATCATTTATAACTCCTGCAATTCTAACTTTCTTTAGGCTTCACGAACTATAATGCCCTTGCCCAAGTACCTGCTTTTATTGTATATCATAGAAGAAAGGGGTGAGATTTGGGGAAATATTAGTGGTAACAAAATTCTTCATGTTAATCAATAATGCCTATACATCATATAGATAATTTAGCCAATCGCTAGCTAGTGCACATTCAATAATTGAATAGATAATAAATTGGCGCACATTGTCATGATAAATAATCTCATGCAAGGCAACTTACATGTTCTCATGCACAATCAGCATGATGGCAAAAACAAACATGCAGCAATCAATACATAATCACATGAAGGGAAAGAGTTACAACCTCTTGTGCTTTCTTCCGATATACCTTCTACCTTATTCTTCCTTCAGAAACTCTTTGGTGGGCTTGTGCGTATATCAAATCCTATCATATATATTTAAGTAAAGGCAGATTAATACTTATACCATTTACCATTTGTAATATAGCTAACTCTTTCTACAATCCCAACTTAATCTAGCCTTCAATTTTCAATGAACTTTGAAACATCATAACTTAATCTAGAAAACTCCAAATGAAGTGGTTCCAATCTCTATTTGAAGCTATTTCAATCCTTTACAAAGTAAAAATAATGTTCATCATCAAATGATGGATATAATGTCTTAATTTCAACATATATACTGACTGTCCCTTTGGTGGAACAATATTTTTCAGTTTCCCTGTCCAATCTTTAAGAAATCATAACTTTCAATGTACACATCCAATTATTGTGTTCTTGGACTTATTTTAAAGCTTATGAACTGCCCATAAAATTTCATAGTCAGAATAGATCTTTTGCCCTATTTTTACCTCACATAACAATCACTACTCCTATATGTTATTTATAGATTTCAGCATCTAAATATGAACAATTTGAAGAATTTTCGTAAAGTTGAGCATTAACTCCAAAAATATTAAGTCATGATTCTTGAAATATGAAATGATAAGCTTATAGATCAGCTTCCAATACCAAGATTTGAAGCCCACATATTGTAAATACCTCCACACATAATTGAAACTCCTATGGTGATTTAGAAACATCAATAACAACTTATCTCACCCTCTTACATATACTGACATTTCAACTACCTTCACAACCAATTTTAGTTAGGCAACTATGGGCGGAAAATTTTTAGAATAGAGATTTCCACACAAGCTAATCTTTAGGCCTTTATTCTTTTAAATCACTTTAGCACTATGTCCATTTAATTTTTTTTCCAATGCATGATCCATTCCTATCTCTACAAATTTGGCTTACACTATGTCCAAATTCATTTTTGGGCTTAGGGTAATGAATTTACCATTTTACCCTTCTTTTATAGGTACTTAACCAAATAAATCTTAAAAATTAATATTTAATACTTTATAAGGATTTTATTCCCTATTTATCTATAGGCCTTTGACTAATCTTTAGATACTTATTTTCCTTAACAATCTCACCGAAAATAAGAATTTTGACCAATGATTTATTTTTGGCAACTCAACTTAATAATTTCCATAAATATTTCAATTCATTATGCTGTAATTAATTCCTCAAAATTTGTGATATTATAGGAGGAAGATTAAAAGTGATCCCAAGGTCAACATAGGAAGAGCAAAATGGACGGCCACAATTGGTTTTGTTTAAAAGTAAGCTCATGATTACAAAGGTAAAAGTTGGCTCGGTATGATTGGCTGAAACTTTTGAGTCAACGTAAAGGAACATGTGGCATGATTATGTGGGGACAAGGTGGTAAAAAATGTAGGACATGCATCAGGATCAAGGGAAGAAAAGGCAAATGTATTATCGGAAGGAGGTTGCACTAAAGTATTAAAATAATAATATTTTGAGGAGGTGGATTTAGCACATGATAAAAACCACTTTATGACCACCCAAGGCCTCATACTTTCGTCCAACACTAAGAAAGGAAGGGGGAGAGTGAGTTTGGACAAGCCTAAGGTCAAGAAGGAAGAGGAAGAGTTCAAGAATGCATCCGGGTAAGTTTAAGACAAAAATCTTTTGTTTTCCTTTAGATTCTTGATGTATGACCCCTACTAATCTCTTATGAATCCTTGGATACATGTTTAGCAAGAAGAAATCAAAAGGAAGAGGGATGAAGGTTTCGGTTTTGGCAACAAGAAACAAGAGGACAAGAGGTAAGCTTAAGAAACCTTGTCTCCTTATTGATTTGTGATTATTTGTGGTTGTTGGTTGTGGTAGATATTGTCTGTTTGGCTGATTTTGGACTTTTGAGAGGCATAAACCCTAAGGGTAAGTTATGCCCAAATTTTGATTGATCATATAAGAAGTGAGTTTAATCGTTTAAACAAGTGATTCAAGGTGTAAGAAAGAAGTGTTGTTGAAAGAAAGCTTGAAAATCCATTTTGGCCATTTTCCCTCTGATTTCGTCCAAACCTATTTTGTGCAAGATAGAGATGGATTTTGATTGTTTAGATGCTTCCAGTGGATTTAGGTAGAAAAATTGTGTGGGGTTGAGGCAGGGAAATCATTTTGGAAGCATTAGGATTGAAATTGGCATTTTTGCCTAAAATGTGTAGCATTTTAGTTTCAGCTGTTTTAAAGGGGAAAGAGTTTGATTTTGATAAATCTGATATAGAGTTGTTGTCTACTCCTATCAAAAATTACTAGGCTAACTATAGTAAAGTGATAACTAACCTAGGTCACGTCACAAGGAGCCTTAAAAATAGTTTAATTCCCTAAAACAATCTAAGATAGACCATTTAAATTAGCAAATTAAGCAAGTGAAAGCAATGCAAATGATTTCATGATGGCGTATATTTTCAAATCTAATTCTAAACTAGAAAGTGAAATTGATGAACACTAAAACCAAAATCTACTTAGCAAAATAGAAAGTTTGTTTAAAAATTCAATGATGTTCATTGGTTCCCTAGACATCATTTGAGTTTCCTTGCTTCAAAATGAATTAGGATTATCAATTATCAGGATTCTTATGCACTTAAACTTACAACTCGCAAGCTATCAATCATTATGGCCACACAACTCGTATGAAACATAATTAGCCTCTTGAATCCATGTTAATCTGAATGCTTCAATGCAATAGCATCTCCTTAGCTTACTAAGCATTGCACCCAATGAACCATTGCAACACTTAATCAACTAGATTAAGTACATATAACACATGACATGCAACTAGAATTCACTGGAATGCAAGGAGAAAATAGATTAAGCAAATACATTGCTAATCATTGAATCATTCAAACCACAGTATCTTTGTAATTCCAGTAAACCAAAGCACCGAATTCCATTATAACCACATAATACAACTCGCACAATGTGTTCATAATGTTCATCAAAGAAAGCAAGAAATTACAGAAAGAAATTGCTAACCCAAAATGAAGCACAACGAAGCTCAGCTCATTTGATTTCCAGAGAACCACTGAAAATTTAGCCGATCATGGGAGTGAGAGACACGGTAGTCTTCATCACCATGGATTAAGCTCAAAGCCTCCAAATTCCTCTTAGAAACCCACAGAGATGCTCAAGAACGAGCTGGATTTCTGCAAGGAATTGGGAAGAGCTAGCCGACGGGAAAAACAGAGAAAAATGAAGAAGAAAATGCCAATGATGGTGGTGGTTCCGTCGTGAAGGTGGAGCAAGTGAAGGTGAGTAAAGATGCAATCCGCGAGCATGAGAGAATGCACAACCGAGAGTGAAGATGATGATGAATGGCGTGAATCGAATGGTGTGGTTTCGGCCTCTCTCTGAACACTCGTCGGTGACAGATAAGATTGTGATATGGATGAAGGTCGCTGGCGAGAGAGGTAAAGTGTCGATAGTGATAGAGTGGGTGATGGAGGATTAAGGTCGATGGTGTTTGTGTGCATGAATGGAATGAATGATGAATGAATCTGAGAGTCAGCTCGCGAATTGTTTCTCCTCTTCTTGGGTCGGGTCTCTTGCTGGATCATGGGTCTTCAAGGTGGGTCTTGGGTCTGGATCTTCATATTTTCACCTTTGCCAATTGGTCCCTCCATCCTTAAGTTCTCACTCTTGCATTTTAGTCCTTCTTTTATCCTTATTTCCTCCAAAATTTCCTACAAGAATTTGCAACAATTTGTAGTACCAAAGATCCTCAATTTAAATGCAAGAGAGTGACAATTATGCACATTTTAAGCCAAAATTCATGTTTTTCAAATTAATTTCACATAATTCCAATTGACTCATTTTAATGCATTTAAAGTACAATTTAATCCATAAAGCCATCTAAATTACAAGGTAAAAATATGGATTATCAAATATGGCAACATTTTTTAGCAAGTTTTTAAGATATGTTTGATATTATAATTTCAAGATCACAATAAAGTTTGGATACATTTTCTTTAGAAAATTTATAGTCCATGACAATTAACTGATTTAGATTTCAGCTGGAATTAAATCTCGTATATATGCACTAATATTGCTTTTTAAAAATACAATGGCGACTTTTTTTTTTTCCTGGAGAAATCACTACAAGGTTTTAGAGAATGAATGTAATCACCAGAAAATTCTATAATAATTAATGAGCAACATGCAATGATAATTTCCAGTGTATGTAATAAGAACAAGTTCATACTATTTATTTGTTACTTTTTGGTGATTATATTTGTTCCACAAGACTTTATAGTGATTTTTCCTTTTTTTTTTAAAAAAACATATAACATTTAATATTTTATACTATCAGGTTAAATTTGACCTTTTTTTTATAATAAAAAGTTGATTATATTTAGGCTAGAAAAAAGTAACTCTGCAGAGAGATGCTATCCAATGACAACTGATTTTTGGTTCTTCTTATGAAGTTCTTTGATAATGACAAGGACAATTTGCTTTTCATTTTTTATATTATTGGAAACTAGATAATTAAAATTTAAAAAATAGCTTTGTAATAATTTTATTGAATAACATAAAATTTTAAGTTCAATTTCATTCTGGAATATTTCAACGTCACAATATTCACAAGAAAAAAGCATAAAAAGAAGGGAAATGTGCTAACTCTATTATTTTTAATCAGTAGTGGCAAACACATTGATCTAACTTGTACGTGATAATCTTTGTTAATTAATTATTTAACTTCATGTCGCTTTCTGAGATGTGGTAATTTAGGTTTCAATTTTGAGCTGTTAGGGAGAGAAAGAATAGGTGAAGAATGAATCAGATCATGCCTTGACACGTGACGTGAACTAATATATAAGAAAAATCAAACACAAATAAATGACACCCTCAAAGATCATATTAAAAAACTTAATTAATTTTAATTAACAAGCTAATTGACCTTTATACAAATTGACATATCGGTACCCCACTATCGAGACTCTTCTATCACCTGCACCGCATATAAGAAACCTTACCAAGGTTTTAAATTACAGAAACCTCAACAAGTGGTCAAAAAACAATTACAGAAACCTCAATTTTATTATCTACAATATTCATAGTAATGTTTGACAATTAAGTTGTGAGAGGCATTGGCCAAGACGTAAATCTCAATAATGGCCATGAAGAGACTGTCTCCCTCCTAATATGTAAATCCTCTCCTCATTTCCCTCTCATTTTCTTTTCATCTCCCATGTCTCTGTGGCTGAATAAAAAAAATGAATGATTAAGATTCAATATTCTATGAAACAGACATTTTCTTTTTACTCTTTTATCCTATATCTTCTCTTTATTAAAATTTTATAACCTTATTTTTTCAATTTTTTTAAATTCAATCATAAAAATCCCTCCCCTCACACCAAACAGCCCCTAACTTCTCGTTAGAACCTAATTTGCCTTTTAAATTGACAACAATTTTAGATTTTTGAGATATAGGCATATATTAGAGTTGTTTTTCTATCAAAATAGTTTTAAGTCAACTTTATTGATAATATTTCCTTTAATATTATATGCTTTCAATTTAGCTTTTATCTCATTAGTGGATACGAGAATCTTATATTCTAATAAATATGTATCAAAACAGAGAAATTTATAATATTTCATTCACATTAGATTTGATTGATGTCCAGGCATTCATTTAGCGTCCAGCATGTAACATACAAATATTTATTAAGATATAAAATGCACAATACTCCTCCAAGGCTCCAAATATTTATTAAGATATAAAATCCCATCTGAAATAAAAACGTAAAAATCAATTCCATTCAGCAGAACATTCAAGAAAAGACTCGTCGCACATTAAGACACAAATTCTTCTAATCGATAAACCAATTAATTAAGGATTATAGATAGAATAATTGAACTGAAACTGCTCAATATTATTGCTTTGTGAAGCATCCAAGTTGGGTTGATGATGAAGTTCACTAAGTTGTGAGATTTGGAGCTTGTGGAAGGCAATAAGAGCTTTGACTTTGGCTAATTCACTTTCTGTATCATCTAAGTTCTGATGCAACTGAGATATAATCTTAACACAACCATACACTGGATCTTCTATCCTCCATCTTGCTTCCATATATAATGTATCCACTGCTTGTGCCCTCATTTGCACTGGTATTTGCTGCAAATATTATAATTTCACAAAGATATTAATCAATAATATCACATATCTAAATCTATTTTTCGCTCGCACCGTAGATTTCCCGAAGGAGCTTTTTAGTGTTAGCCCTGAGATCCTCTCCACACACACGACTAAAGATCAGACCACTGATTAGATACTTAAAGAACTCAATTAAATGCCAACTGTGGTACGTACACCTTGTGTGTGTTAGGCATCATGGTTAAGAGACTAACATTTTTATTTGTTTTGATATTATGTGTATTGTGTTATTTTGTGTACTAAATGAATTGAATTTAGTTACTTATTTACTAGTTACCTGAAGCATTTTCCCGACATTGCTGCAACCATATATCCTGTGAACGCAAGCAAATCTTTGAGGATCGTTGGGAGGAAAATAGGGAGAGAAAATGCAATCTGAAGGGCACTTTCTTCTTTGACTCTTACAAGCTGCACACCGACCTGAAACCATGATATCAAAATCTTGTAAAGAGATCGGAGAATAAAGATAATAATCCAAGAGGAAATCTCAGGCAAGCCTAAAAGATTTTCACAATATCTCTCTGTATTCTTTGAATTTATAGAGAGAAAATCTTTCAGAGATTTCGATGTCTCATTTGTTTGAGGGAAGAATATTATATGTATTGAGGATGGATGGAGCCATTCTTCAACTCCTAACGGCTATATTTTGAAAATCTCTGCATCGAGAAGGAAAGTTTTGTGAGGAAGGGTAAAATTATAAGGGTATAATCCTGTATTTAAGTGTGACAATTATTTTTCAAAATCTTCCCATTTTAATCGGAGAAGAATACTAATTTCCTTATTTTGTTCATGTTGTAAGAATGTATACTGAACATTATTGAGTTTTCTACTATGTGTGTGTGTGTGTAGAGCACCCCAACGGAAAAGTAATCAATAAGCCTTTTGAAATATAGAATTCCATTTTCTAGTCATTCTATAAAGCATAGTTAGTTGAAGTCCTAATTGCACATGTCCTATTTATAGGTAACGGTATCCTCTTACATATATTGGTACTTTATATAAGTAACAATTTAACTTTGTTGAAAAATTAAATGCATTTTTTCATTTTCACCCCAATTAATTATATGTTCCTCTCATCTCTGCGATCCACTCAATCTCTCCCACCTCTTCACCCACTTATTCTCATGCTAATTTGCCCTTGGCGAGCAATTCAAACCCTGCCCTTATTGGGCCTTCACCCACTTAGTCTCATTCACACTTATCATCTACATAAATAGGGATATATCTGTAAAAAAAATTACACCTATTACATATTTATTGTTTTAACTATTTTCAACCAACAGCTTATTTTGTGTAATTTTGGTAGTTGCCGTTGCTTATAAAAAAGGAAAAGAGGGACTAAAATATTTACAATTACATAATTTATATTTATTTGTGTTGTTATGCATTTAGAAACATACATGTTTAGATCTCCCAAGACACGAATCAGTTTTCGTGACTATCCAAAGGATAGGCACCATGATCTCGTCTAATATGAACCACCAAATCTGATGGTAAATGTCTAGATTTAATTTTCTAATTGATTATAAGGTAAAGGGGCGTCTGACACCACGAACTTTCTTCTAAGGAGCATCTGGCACCATAAACTTTTTTTAAGAGCAAAAATATACATAAACTCTTAAAAAAGGGGGCGTCTGGCACCACCGCCATTAATGAAGTTAACGCCGTTATTTTTAAAAGTTTATAAGGGCACCCAGCACCATAAACTTTCTTTCAAAGGGCATCAGGCACCATAAAATTTTTTTAGGAGCGTCGGACACCATAAACTCTTAAAAAGGGGCAAATTTAATAATCCGTCCATTGAATCTCATATCTTATTTAAGACAAATCTGATTCTCTACTGCCCCCTCACCTCTCTCATCATCTTGCCTATACTTTCTACGTTGTCATACAGTTTTTAGTATTTAATGATCTAGTATGAGTTATCTTTAGCAAGGTTCCCCAATCCAGTAAGATTCTATGAAGCTTATTCTCTGTATCACTCTATTTTTTTTATTAACAGTGAATTCATGTTTTTTGAAATATGGTTGATGAAGTCGTCAAGCTTTTTTAGAGGATGTGTTTCTTTGTATGTATTCTAAAAACTGAAAGAAGAGAGTTTATGTATATTTTTGCCTCTAAAAAAATTTTATGGTGCTTGACGCCCCTTAGAAAAAAGTTTATGGTGCTGGGTGCCCCTATAAACTCTTAAAAATAACGGTGTTAACTTCATTAATGGCGGTGGTGCCAAACGCCCCATTTTTAAGAGTTTATGTATATTTTTTCCCTTAAAAAAAGTTTATGGTGCTAGATGCCCTTTAGAGGAAAGCTCGTGATGTTGGGTGCCCCTTTGCCCTTGATTATATTTAAATAAAAAGTTATTTTTTTTAAAGCATATTAGTTATGAGATTATTTTTATTTTAATTATCTATCTATTAAAATAATTATTTAAATCTGTTCCATCCAAATCTGATCAGACAAGCTCACAGTGCCTACCCGACTCGTGAAGAAAAACGGGGATCCACACTTGCCTTTTGCTCAAAACTCCAAACATATTGTATTGCCGAAGGAAAAGGACCAGAAATGACATATATCAATTTCAAGCCATTACAAAACACACACTGACACACAAAAGGAGAATCATCAGGGAAACCTAATAATTTAATTGACGATATACTCATAAATTACTTCCTTAAATGGAAGTTCTTATTAATGACGATGACTTGAATATAGATATTCATATTGCTCCAATTTCATTCAGTTGTAAGAGGGATTGGCCAAGACATAAGCCTCAACGGCCTTGAAGAGTCCATCTCCCTTCTGCTTCCCAATCTTAAGCTCTTCCTCGCTGGGCTTGGCGTCTCCCTTTGTAACATAGTTAACAGTCACCTTCACGACGGATCCGCCATTAGGGGCAGCCTCCAACTTGGTCTCCACGGCGATCTTCTCCAATGTCTCAGGGAAGGTGTCACTCTCCACTAAGGCGTAGTTGTACACCAAATTGTCCTTGTCTACGGCCTCCACCTTGTGCTTCGCACATATATATATATATGTATGTATAATACCACATTACACAGTAAAAATCTCTGGAAGGCGAAACATTCTTAAACAAGTTCAAACTAATACCATTGAGTGATGTAGAAACAGCAAAGGAAAATGGAACCTTCAAGGTAGTTGATCTTCTTGATGGCTCCAGGTGCACCGCTGGTTCCTTCGAGGATCTCAACGTTCTTGATGGCATCGACAACCTTAGGGATGAGGTTGTCGCCATCAATGACCAGAGCTTTGTAGAGTGTGGCCGGAGCAGCGGCGGAGATGTTCTCTTCGGAGAAAGTGAAAACTCCCATTATTAAAATGAGAAAATGACAACGGAGGAGGATGGTGTGGAAGCTAGATTTTTAGCTAGCTAGCAGAGTGATATGGCTCATGAGACAAGACATGGAACATATTTATAGGGACTTAGCTTGTGCTATCGCCGAGGTCAGTAGATGAAGTTTCGTTCGTTATTAATTGAGGTTGCTGATGATGGGGTTTGGTGTCATTCACGTTCTTCAAGTTTTGTTCTTTCAACTTGTTGACAACGTGGGAGATAGATTTGCCAGAAATGGCGGGTTTGGGTTTTGTGATGACGAGGCAAATCTAGAAGGTGTTGGTCTCACAACAAACACATATGGTGGTCCATCTTCTTCATTGTTTAAATTCCTATGGAATCATTTATTGGGCCATCAACAACTCAGGCTGGCCACTATTGTAATATCCCAAAAATTTTTTAAGGGCTAAGGAGAAAATTTTGAGTAGATCAAGGGTCGTACCCGGATATTTTTCTGAGTCTAGATGAGGTATTTGAGATGGGTAAAGAGCCTTAGTTTGTAGAGGAGAGAAAGATTTCCTGACTTTTGAAGTGAAATCACGGGAAAGACCTTTGTGCAAAGAGTACAAATTCGACAAAGTTAGAGGCTGAACTTTGGATAGGTCTGGGAGCCCCAAAAATTTCCATAAAATCCTAGAAATTATTTTAGAGCATCCAGAATATCATGGAGCAGTCAAAATAATTTTTAGAGGCCATATAAATTTTTAGTAATTTTATGAATATTTTATTAATTTTTGACCGGACTGGGTTTTTGGCCGGAAATTAACTATAGCAAATATTTAAAGGCCTCACTGTTCTGGATGGGGATTGGGAAAAATTAGTGTAATATTTCAGAGGATGTTGGTTGGAGGTTGAGAATAAGTCCAGAGGAATTTTAGAAAATTATGGAATATTGGTTTATCGCAAGTATAAGAGACTTCTTTAGAGAAAAATTATTTTTAGGAGTTCTAGACCATAAAAATTTCTGAAATTTTTATGGTAGCCTTTTGGGCTATTTTCTTTTTTTTGGTAAATTTTGGAAATTTTTTGATGTAAAATGAATTTTTTGGAATTTCTAGATTAAATAAGGCAGTATAGGAGAAGTTATGGAATTATACTGAGTTAGGTGGGGCCCACAGTCCCCCATGAACCATGCGCTTGCCTTTGTCTTAAAGAAGAAGTCAAGGGAGCTCTAGAAAGGGTGAGTTGTCGCATGGAGAGAGGAGGAGTGTATTTTTTTGACTTTTGTGGCATTTTTCCATAATTCCAAAACTACCCTTACATGCATCTATAAATAAGAGCCACCCCCCATTTTGGCGCATAAGAGAGGTTCCCTGGGGAGGTCCTAACTGACCGAAAACTCAACCTTCAAGCACAGTTTTCCAAGGAGAATCAAGCGACACCGATTAAGCAAGCAATCCAGGTATGTTCTAGCCTGTATTTTCTTTTATTATTCTCCTCTTTTCCACGATTTCAAAGGCATTTCTTAGTGGGAAATGCTGCCCGTGGATCTAGTTAAGTGAGGGGAGGGAGAATTTAAGGTTGTATGAGGTTTATTTGGGCTAGAAAAGGCTAATAGTCAGTGTGTAGGCTTGATTAGAGTTGAGTTTTTCCCTTGTGTGAGAGGAGGGAGTTTCGGCCATGACCTAAAGAGGGAGATGTGGTTTGACTTTCATTGGTTTGATGGTTCCAATGTGTTCAGAGCAGTGTTTTACTTAAGGACAGGTAGAAAGAACACGTGTGGAACGCCGAATCGATGAAATCACCAAGGACCCTAAGAAGGAGATTGTTAGTACAAACTTTATCACCCAAGAGAGGAGGGGTGAATTGGGTGAGTATGAAAATATGAAAATTTATAAATTTAAAGCAATAATCAAAGATTAAGGAAAATATCACCAATGACATCAGGAGGTTATATTGGTTTGGTCTAACCACTTCACCTACGTCCAGTCCCTAGAACCTCTCTGGGTGTTTCACTACGATCGAAGTTTAAGGGTTCTTGGCACCTCAGTACAACCTTGACTGACAGCTGCAAA
>JBAGKO010000008.1:5627086-5643377 GCA_037177275.1 Acacia concinna
TCGTTAAGGAACAAAGGTGAAATCTCCAGTCCAGCATATCATAAAAATTGAACTGAGTAATCCAAGACATTTGCCCAAGTATTGAGATTGCAGGGGAAAGCTTCTATGATAGCACAGAGATAAATAACTGGTTCACCTAAGGTGGAGAGTTCTCTTCTTACATGATTTTAAAGTGAAGGAAGACAAAAATACATTAAATCATATAGCATGACACACAGGGTTAGGGGAGCCACCACGTGATAGTGAGAATATAAATATCGCCAGTACAACAGGCTACTGATTATGATCGTACACATCAGACTAATTCATCTAACAGCAAACCAAGTGTTTTTCCCTGAAAATTAACTGAAGTTTCATAGTGTTTACCACTATATGCATACAATTCTTAAAATCCAGTATACAATATTTTAATGCATCCATAAAACTATATAACAATGTAGCATGAGACAATTATCCACAGTAAAATGTATTCCTTTTCCCCTCAATAGATCTAATGAATGGATAAAACTAAACTAGCAATCACACAAAACAAAGGAGCGTACCTATTGGCTTAACATATACCACAAAGCAAACAATTAAGATAAACATCATGGAAAGCTAACATGATAAATGAAAGGATATCTTCAAGAAACTCCGGTGTTGCATGGTAAGATGGCCAACAAGATCCATTCCCACCCTTTTACCACAAACAGGACAGATCTGAAAATGCAAATAACAAACAATAATCAATGTTGGCAAACAAACTACATTATCAAAGACAACAACGATAAATATCTATAAAAACTAAACATAATACACAGCTCAAGTAATGATAAAAGCATAATCCAAGATTTGGGCATCAAATGATCCAATTGACATTAATGAGGAAGGGGTTCTTCAAAAGCAATCATGCTTAAGAAAGTTTGGATCCTAAAAGCAACAAAACCTAAACACGTTCTCAACAACTTCTCATATTCTCCTGTTTAGAACAGGAGACCAACTCTCTAGGCCCCTCCTCTGATCCTACCGGTCATACTTATGAACTTAACATGGAGCCACGTTCAATCAACTGTCACAGCATTAGCATCTCATAGGTATGCTTACCGTAACAAAACATTTCATTTCCATAATACATTTGCACGTTTAGTTCAGCACTGTTTTTTTTTTTGGGGGGGGCGAATCAATGCGTCAAGTTTATTGGTCAAAAAAAGGGTTCATGTTTTAGTGACGAACGCCAGACCATGGAGCCGAATAAATTGCATCGAATAACCTCACTTGTTTACCAATCGATGCCTGTCCTTCCTACTCATAAATGACTAGCCTCTAGAATTAAAACCGTCCAGAAAAAATGAAAATTTATCAAACCATAACAAAAAATACGAATAATTAATTAAATGGAAAAACCTAGAAACCAGAGATTATATGAAATGAAACGAAATTGATACCCCGTTCTTAGCTTCCACAGGATGCTCCTCATCAATGTGGCAACAAAGCCCAAGGACGTCGAACTCATCGTCACAGAAAGGACAGATAAACTCTGCCTTGAAATCATCATCTCCATCCGTATCCTCGAAACCGCCAAGGTACTGATGATCTGCACAAACACGAATTCCGCTCCGATGATTCAGTAACGAACATAACCAAAGCCCCCATCAACTTCCCCTGGAAAAAATCGTGTTGGGGGGAGAACAAACTGGAAAATCAAACCCCAAAAAAAGAAGTTTCAGAGGAGAGACAAACCAGATCGAGATTGATAGCGGCGGGAAGAAGTAGAGAGACGACCAGAAATCCAGGAATCGGAGTCCATAGTAGAAGCGAAAGGAGGGAAAAAAGGTGGAAATGTTAATATCCGAGGAGGCGGAGGAGTCCGGTGTTATGAGCAAGAAGTGAAGGGTGAATCAAAAGTGGCTGCGAGGGATAAAAGTCGGGGAGAGAGAGAGAGAGAGAGAGAGAGAGAGAGAGAATGACTGAAGTGAAGCGAAGCGGAGAAAACAAGACTTAGAGAGTGAGACAGGCCTTACCGACTTCGTAGTTACGCGGAGTGAAACGCGTTTTTCTCTGAAATGCCAGCGTCCCTTTCATTTAATTTCGGAAATGCCCCAACCTTCTTATTATTATTCCTTTTGTAATAACAATGGTGTCACAGGCTCTCGTAGCTCAGTTGGTTAGAGCACCCGTTTAGTAAGCGGGAGGTCTTGAGTTCGACTCTCAACGAGAGCATGTTTTTTGTTTTGTTTTTCTTTTGTACATATTTTACTGGACGAAAGGCTTCACCTTCACGTCAGTCACGCCATGGGATCCCAAGCTAGAATTGTATGCCTCGTTTCTTTCCAAAACTGTCATTGGAAAATTTCTTTCGGCCCGAATATAAGTGACTTAATTTCAATTTATCCTAAAAATTTATGAAACCTCACTATATCTCTAGATAAAAATTAAATTAAATTTTGTAGGTGAAAAACGTCCTTACTTTATTTTTTAAATCCCTTTATTTACCCTGTGACTGCTATTATTTATCTTATGAATTCTTTTATTTAACTCCTCCAGTTCTTTTGAGTCCCATCATTTATTTGTAAGTTTTTTTTAATTTGTCTTGTAAATGCTTTTATTTGTCCTATGAATGGTCAAAATATTCTTAGTAACTCCTTAGTTTCTTTTGAATCCATTTACTTGTTTTTATAATTAACCCTTATTTATCTTATAAATGAATGCTCTTATGTGGAAAATAAATATAAAGCAGGTCTTTTCAACAACAAAACATATTTTTTTTATTAACCCAAGTAGTGCATTGAAGTTTCAAAATCTTTTGAGATTAATTGAAATTAAGTCACTTCCATGGGGCTAAACGAAAATTTCCCAGATTTCATTATGCATTTCCTTTTTCATTTAGTTTTTTCACACAAGGATTGGATTAGAGGGAACACTCGAAACATCATAGAGAATAATTGGTTACAAACCCATGGTATTATTGGTAGAAAATAGATAAAAAGTAGAAAGTCTACTTTTCAAGATTAAAAATGATAGAATATATTCAAGTGGCCCTCAGTTATCAATGCAATATATTTCAAACAAAAGTTTGCTTCCTTTTTCTAATATTCTCTTTCGTTTAGAATTTAAATAGTAGTTTACTATTAATTATTAGATTAGGTTAGGTGTGACAAAAGATTTGTGTTTAGGATAAACTACATTAGTGCCCATTTGTATTAGCAGTAAAAGCTACTTTTTTTAACGTGATTTGTAAACTTGATTTTAAACTCTATCTCAAACATATACATGATTAGATATAATAAGTAGGGGAGGGGCTGCCCTGTGCAGCGGTTAGAGGGTTGGTCATATGGAATAAATTTGTAGACTGCTGAGCCATCTGCTGATAACAGTTACAGGCTGAGGCTACAGAGAGACTGTCCCATTACTTTGGTACTCCCTTCTTGACTTTTTACTTTTTAGTTTCCACACTACTGAGTACTGATCATCTCATTGCTGCTTCTGTGCCAGTGAGCTGTTCCTCTCTAATGAAAACTCACCTCCCGTGGGCCCCATCACAAATATCTTCTCCTTCAGTTCTATTATCTCCTATTCTAATAATAAAACTTTTGGAGAATTTAAAAAACAAAATAAGTAATTTAACCATATCATATATCATATTTTATTATATTATATATTAATTCATAAGTCAAATAAAAACAATAAATTTTAATACTTTAAAATAATATAATTAATTTTTTTAAAATTCTTCAAAAAAGTCAACTGTGTGAAATGTTTCACATCTAAGAACTTTTTCAAATTCTTTACATAGTATGCGATAGATATAGCAACAGATCTTGTTTAATTGTGGAATTCACTATCATCATTCCAATATCTATGCAACCATACCAAATGTATGATTGAACAAAATCAATTTAGAAATAAAAAAGATAACTTTAATGTGGTAACCAACTAACATTTGCATATCGTGTGTTCGTACAAGTTGGCATCTACATCATTTTGCTATTCCACGAGGACATCATTTTCCCTATACTTTTGGTGAAGAATTACCATACAATAAATTATAAGTCACGCTGTTTTTATGTAAACTATATATATATATACACACACACACCTTATGACTCATTTTACATTTCAGGCAAAACACTCTGTATGCAAGCCAAAACACAAAATACACAACAAGGAGAGAGCAGAGCATGGCTATACAAACAGCAAAATTTTACCCTTTTGGACGTGCCTCAGCTCTTCCTCCTTTTCTTTCTAAGAAAAGGTATGGCACTAAATGCTGTTGTGGCGTTCTCAGTATCTCCATGAACATTCTCTGATATCCAAATGCCAGTGTCAGACTCTGGCTGATCACAATTACTTCTAGTACTCACAGAGTCATGATTCATCTCAATTTTGTGCTTAGTATTCCCTCTATCTTGCAGTTCAATTCCAGATGTTTTAGTGACTGAACTTGATTGATAAGAAGTATTCTTGTCACATTCAGCCTCATCCACAAAACCAGAAGAACCACGAGTTAGCTCTCCACTATCATTTACTAAAGTTGCCGAATCGTCACGAATTTCATTATGCTTGCTACCATTCTCATCCTCATCTAGGCAAAATCCACCTCCCACTCTAAGGTAGTCATCATCGTGGTGGTGAATTTCATTATGTTTGCTACCGGTCTCATCTTCATCTAGGCAAAATCCACCTCCCACTTTAAGGTAGTCGGCATCATGAGAGCTATCACAATTGCTCGTTCCTGCATGACTAGTTTTGTCTTCATCAATACAGAAACCCCCTCCAGATTCAAGAGAGCTTCTAGGAAAATCTTTCTTAGGAGAAAGACTTATTGTGCTTTCCTTTTGTCTGCATAAACCTGAGTCAGCATTGCCTCGACCGCCATGCAGCCCTGAAAATATTTCATCTGTCTGCTCTCTGTTCAAGTCTGTCTTGTTGCTCTGATCAGATGAGGCAACATTATCTTCAATTTCAATGTTGTCCATGGCATAGTTGACACTCTTCCGAGATCGCAGGGACTGGAAACATTGGAATGAAACGAAGGAAAAAGAGAGAGAGATGACATCATAAATAGAGTGAAAAAAATAATTTCTGGAAAGATAAAACCTGAAAACTAGGCAAGAGGCAAGTCAAAGTATGAGTATCAGAAGAACATGAAATAATAATCATAACTCAGTATCTCCCCAGAAAATTCAATGCAACAAACAAAAAAGCCAGAACCATAAAAGAATAAAACGGAAATCGCCACAAGTTTCCGAGGGTGAGGCTTCTATGCAATGCCACTTGGTAAGTAACAAGTAAATGAGCCGCAATTAATTCAAGAAGATAGTAATTTAGATATTGACAAGATAACAAGATAAGTTCTACTTAATCTTTTGGTGATTTATGCGCATATTTCATGGATGTAAACATTAGACATGATGTAAAACTGTATAATTATATCATAGTAGGAAGTAAAAAAGATATTTCTTTGTGGTCCAACATGAATAGTAACAGAGTGAACAGGTTCTCTCAGTCTCACTGAAGAAGCAGAAAAGAAGGGGAAATATCTAAGGACAATACCTGGGAAAAGATCAGGTTGTAGAATAAAAAATAGTATGTTGTTTTAAGGGGAAAAAAAAAATTCATTTCATCTGAGAACCTGATAGGAAATACCTAAATTTATCCCTACAAGTTTCATCCAGATCATAATCCCCTCCTGACCAGAATTTGCAGATTTTTTTCTTTTTTCACTTCACATCATATGATAATCTTTCTTCCTTGACCAGGAGAGATTTCATGGAATTCAGGGGAACAAGAAACAGATTGTTTATTGGGCCAACTAACAGGAAATATGATTAAGCCTACGTTCCACATCAAACAGAAAAATTCAAGTTTAAACTCCACAATTCCTTCTCATTTTTTTTTTCTCCTCAAAAAATAAAGAAAAAACTGCATAACAACAAAACATATAAAGAGGAAACCTATTCCAATATTTTCTAAGTTATAAATTACGGTAAACAGGACAAAACTCACCCTTCGGACCCCTTCTGTCCCTCTTGACTTTTTACCATGCACTTCAGGCTCATGGCCATCGCTGTCACTACCACTAGATGTAGTTTTATGTGAATCAGTACCAAGACTTCTCTTCCTCCTTCCTCTTGGAACTCTCACACCTTTTCCCCTGCCTTTGTTACTTCTACTCCCACTCAAACCATTACCATCACTTGGCTGAGCTTGCTCTTCTCCTGTCTGCACATCTGCCTCAGGCAGACCAGAAGCCGACGCAGGAGCATTCAATTTACCCTTTTTCCTTGATTGTGTCTTGGCAACAGAATCTCCAGAATTCTTCCTTTTCCTGGACTGTTTTAAATTTAATGGCTTCATGTCAGCAGGGCTTTCTCCTGTTCCCTTTGAGATCTCTGATTTGCTAATCCCAAATTCAGCAGGAATTCCAGTCTCATTCTTCCTGCTCTTAGACAAGTCCTCTGCAGGCTCATCTGTAAACTCTGAAGGGTGATTGTCAGTGATTCCTTTCACTGCTTTCTTAATTCTCTTACTGCGAATTTTTGCAAATTTTTCATTGAAAGTATAAAATGCTTCCAACCGCAATTGAGTCTGAAATGATGAGATCAAGTGAAAATCAGTATATTCTTAACATAAAAATTGAGCGTGTGAAAAGTATGCATCATATAATCCACTGTCAAAAGGCTTTTGAGATTTACATGGACCATTTTCATTTTAAATATAATATACAAACAATGAATGACAACACGTTTAATAAGAGAAGATAAAGAATGTAACTATGACCTCATTTTTGTTATATTCCTTTAAAACGGGTAAAAGTAACTCATCTGCTTTCTGACTAGTCCAGCCAAACTTCTCCCAGCACAATCTGTATCCAAACAATTATTCAGAACAGCATTAAATGTCTAACTGCAATTTGAAAAGCTGACATTAAATTCAGAACTTCCATATTTTTGTCAATTTGTACACTCTCAAAAATCAATATCCATTTCTGATGTTTGAGCACAGAACAAAAACTAACATTATCATTTTGAAAACGCACATGCAAACAATAAAAGAAAGAAGCCTCGTTCACTTGATTGAATTATGATGTTAAAGACAACCCTATACTCCCCTCCTTTTTAAATGCCATCTAAAGTCAACCGTGCCAGATGCTCAGTTAGTGAAAGTCAAAAACTAATATAGAGAAGAAAATGTCATTTATACTCACTTGCGAAGAACAAGATGATCTGGCTTTCCCCAGGCAAATGGATCGGTTGACTTGTCCACTTGAGGACAAGAGTAGGCAGATATAACTGTTTCACTAGGAAAAGAAGGAGGAATGTGCCAGTTCTTGCTTACATTTCTCTGTATAAGAGACCATAAAAGAAAAAATTTATATCAACTCTAAGACACCATATGCAAGAACCATCCATAGGTTAATTGAAAACAAATATGATTACATGTTTACTCATAAAAATCTGCTTAGTTTCTTGGATGTCATCTGATGAGTAATGTTCCTGAGCATGGGAAACGTTTTGATCTGTCATAGTCTCTTCTATATTGCAATTTTTGCCAGGAACGTTTTCTTCAACTTTTGACCCTTTCTTTCGGGCACTGGATCCACTTTTTGTCTCAAACCTTCCAAAGATGGTAGGATCAGGTGACTCAACCCACTGCCGGAATTTCAGAAGGCCGTCTTCCTCAGGGAATGCATTTACAACCTCAATAGCATTTACAATTCCAATCCCACTGCAATGACATACCATATGAGAAGATGCAGTCAATTTACCTAAATCCAATAACTATTTATTCAATCATACCACTGAACTGCAAAGTAGTTCTGTAATCAGAAATCTACCATCTAAGTAAACAAACCAATTCAGACAATAAAGAAAAACCCAAATATGAGTTCCAGGCAGATAGTAATTTCATCACTAGCACAACAATGCCAAGGCCTATTAAGGTACTTGTCATCACACCTTACACCTTCAGTATAATCACTCCCCAGAAGCAAAGCCATGCGGATTAGTTTATCTCTGGTCAATCCAAGCTCCTTCTCCACGTCCTGAATCAAGAACCCAAAAAATGTTGATGCGAGAAACTGTTAAGATATAAATTACTCATTCTGCACAGGAACAGACCTCCATGAAATATGTCTCCACATATTTGCGATCATCAAATATATTCTTGTAGACACTGCGTGCCCCAAATAAAAAGACATCAGAGTCATCAGTCACAACACCATCCACCAGTTTTGCAAGTTCCAAATAAGCACATTGTGCTTCTGCTTCCATTGGAGCAATAATATATGGCAAGCCAAACATTTGCAATAGTTCCTACAGAAAATCAGATGCATGAACAACACAAGGGATCAGAAGTTCTACATCTCATATGTATGTAACATCAACGGTAAAGAAATATAACTTCAGCCTATCTTTTGCCATGTTTCAAGGTCAGTGTACTTCTCCATAATTTCAATTTAATAAAACATTGTTGGACATATTTAACACAACAAATTTGTTGCCTTTACAGAGTAATAAGCAGGCACTTGTTTTCATACTAATTCAGGTAGTCAATGAAAAATACTTATTAAAGCATTATTTTGCGGTGGATGACAGGTCTAGAAGTAGCACAGCAGCAGAATAGCACAAGACGCCCAAGAAACAACTTTGACATGGTTAAGAGAGCCATGCATCATGTCAGTGATGAGTAGTCAAACCTGACATTCAGTAAATAATTCACTGTTGACGGATTCGGCATTGCGTTCAAGCTTCCTCTGCTCATATTCTAGGTTGGTATATTCTTGACCAAGAATTCGGATTTCTTCCTCCAAACCACGCTCAACTGTGTCTGCAAACAAGTGACCTGGGGTTTTCATTGCATCTTCGACAAGTTCATTTTTGCTTTCCTCCAAGCTTCCATGGTTATCCTCTCCAGGAAAATCTGACCGAGTTTCAAGGTCTTCGCCAGACAAAAGCACTGGGGGCTCCATTGCACCTTTACCAAGGTCTCCCTTCCTTTTCTCAAAGCTTCCACAGTTCTCTCTAGGCAACTCTGGCTGCGTGTCAAGGTTTTCTATTAATCCTTCCAAGGAGGAATCCACAAAAGGAGCAGCAGGCTCAGGCTTCTCAGAATAATTGTGAAAAGGTTCAGCTTCATAACTGCAGTTCTTTTTCTCCTCTTTTGAAGCACCAAGGGAGTCAGCTACGGGAGATTCGTTAAAATTAGCAGACACCTTGCCATCCTCATTTAAGGTACCCAAGAGTTTATCTGCAGCCATGTGAATCTCATTCCTCCTACTTTCATCTGCAGTGTGCAACAAGTCTTCAGAATGTGATCCTATCTCCATTGAATGGGGCTTCTTAATAAATGACACTGTCTTCTCAGAATCAAATGCCACAGGTGACTTTGGTTGTCCCTCAAGAAACTGGGAAACTTGTTTATTACTTCTCCCTGCGTAATCCATCTTATCATTTATAATTTTATAATTTGATTCTGTGAGTTCAGTGTTGCCTTCCCTATGCAAAGTGGACTCACCCATTCCAGCATCTCTCTTCGGTGCTCCAAAATTGCCACAAATACTCTTCACTCCAGAATCAACCAAATTATCATCTTGGTTTAATGCATAATCTGATCTGTCCTCATCAGCATTTGAGTACTCATGCCTGTATGAAGTGTTATTAAGTTTGTGGTCCCCCATGACCTCCAGACTTCTCCGTATTGCCTCCTGTAAGTCAGCCTCCTCCTCCAAGCAACCCCGAGATGCTTTTTTCTGTGCCTCAGCTGCACACAATGTTGTGTTGGCATCGACACAAACTCCATCCTCCCATTCTACATCAGACTCATCATTATAATTATCTTTTGAAACAGGTGATTTTATTTCCACATTAACATCACTTTGACCTTCAACAATTCCTTCTTCCCACTCACAATCAGAAGTAGAATCAGAAACTTGTTCTTTCAATGAGTTCTTGTCAGCACTAGAAAATGCTACTGAATTACCTGCTACTAAACTAGCAAATAAATCATCATCATCATTAAGGCACTTGTTATCACCATCATCCATGAAGGATATCTCTAAAGAAGCATCCCCTGCTAATGCAGGGTGTTCATTTCTAGAATCATCTCCAACTAAGTCAACATTTGACTCGTCAGATGTACCAAAAAGCAGGTTGTTAGAAGCTTTCGATGCAACATTTTTCTCCCCACTAAGAATTGCATTATTATTTGCTGCCTTATTTACAGCTGTTCTTTCCTGCTCAATCTCCTTCATCAGATCCAAATTTCGTTGTATGTCACGGGTCATACGTATCCCCATAGCTCTAAGTCTACTAACACGAAATTGGCCCCTCTCATCCAGATAAGTTTGGATATTCTCATCAGATGAACTTCCAGCTTCATTGTGAACTAATCCACTTGAGGTACTAGAATCATTGGCAGGGTTGCTGTTATTCACAAAACCCTGAGAAAAATGGTTCCCTGGAGTCTTCTGATGTGTGTTTGTATTTTTATCTAAGCTGGTAGAAGTAAGTTCTCTGTAACATAAAATATGGTGAGCAAATCAGCACATCAATAACGAATAAATATCCAATAATTAAAAAAAGGTACTACTGGGGCCGATATCAGCACAAACTATGAAATATGATAACTCACTGTTTGTCACCAGTAAAAGATCTTGAAAATATATACTCTCTATTCGCTTCAGATGCAATACGAGAAGTCTGTACACCACCTACCACTCCCCCTGCAGCAACTTTCTGTACTTCATTTATCTCCCGACGAAAAGCAACAGTTTTAAGGTAAGCCTGTATTTGTAATTCGGAGAATTTTGCAGGATCCTGAATGGTTTCAAGAGATGCTATCAGACTACAGTAATCCCAGAGATTTAGTATTAAAAATATGCACTTTTTAACAATACTAAATAAGATGGTAGAGGTAAACAGATCCTGCTTTGCAAATACTAAATAAATCTTCAATATAACGCCATACAAAATTACTGGCAAGAAATGCATAAATGTACCAATGATTAACATCAAAGAAGTAGAAAAGAAAATTCTGACAGCCATATGTAAAACTTTGCAAGAAATTATGCCAACCACTGAGTCTAGGACAAAGACTAGTGCTAACCAAACAATCCATGATCCAAAACATTTTGAAAGGAGCTCCATTGTTCTCCTCTTCACAGAAGCAAGACTAATTTATGCAACCAGAACTATCACCTTTTCAATAATATGATTAGCAGAAAAAATATATAAATTAAATGTTTCATTTCACAACAACCAAGTCAACATATGAGAAAAGTCAGAGCTGTGTTTCAGTGCATTGATAACTCAAGTACCAGCTAGTAAGCAACCCCTCACTTGCATCTTCAGTCTCAAGCTAATGCTAAAGAGTGAACCAGTTAAGCATCTAATATAAGAGCATCAATGCTATTTACTATTAATACATTACATTCTTTCCAGAGACCAGACCTCAACTTCCCATTATAATCACAAGAGATACTCCAAACCTTGCCACTATCAGCTTTGGCTATAATGACAGGATTTCAAATTATCAATATTGATAATGCTTGACATTCAATTTTATGAATTAAAACAAAAACATGAGAAACACATTCTAATTTCAAATTCTACTGAAAAGTGACAGTAAGGAAACTTGTAACAGTATGCACTACTATTTTGCATTCATGCTACAAGTACAATTGGGTAGGCGTTCTATATTTTCACTGATCACCAAAACATCAAAATTGTTTCCGAGTTCTGACCAACCTTCTTGACTTTCTGATACTTCTGTCTGTTCTCTGCAATCAGTCGCTCTCTCATCTGCAGAAATGTTTATTCAACGCTAATGTCAAAATAAAATAAGAGGTGCTGAAGTTAGAGAGTACTCGATCTGCACATCTACCTGACCAAGAAGGTCAAGTTGCATTGATGGAGGCAAAGAGGATAGAACAGCTGCATCAACCTTACCATGCATTGCTGGCTGCAGAATTTAGTTACATGAAGTTAGCACATCAACTTTATGTTTAGGCAGCTAAGTATCAATTATTATAGTTGATCCATAAACTCTCAAACCCGAAAGAGGAAGCTTTATTTCCCCAAACAAGTGTCTAACAAGCTATTCTCAAATTCTTCAGTTTACTTTCCAAGATTGCCCTTATTGTTAACAGCTCGAGCAGACTTTGAAAATTGCAGAAATTGCAATGAGAAGAAGAATAACTTGAGATTCAAGAGTGAACTAACCAATATCATTTCCTCGTCTTCATCAGTAATGATATCCTCTTCCTCAGAGATGAAAGGCCCACCAGATGTTGATGCATTGTTTACTAAGTTTTCATTTTCCTCAGCCAAAATAGATGCAGCCAACCTTATAAATTCACCAAAATAATCAATCTTTACCAAGCCAGAAGCAAGATAACTAGAAAATCATGAAATTACATGCAGCTTACATTTCATCCACTTTGTCCTGATTGTATTTCATTGCCACCTTATCATCACTGCTTGACCTACATCCTACTGTGTCAGCTTCATGCAACAGAATTCCCTTACCCTTGCCCCTGTCATTTTCATTGACCTCAAATTGTTTTGGGTTGTTAGAATCCTTCAGTAGCCCTTCTACTTTTTTCCCTTTAAGCTGTTACCAGACAACAAACATAAACTAAGAACATATAAATAAAAAAAATGAAAACAGCATATCATGGAAGAGAAAGCAAGTCACAAAACATGTAAAAAGGAAAATCATCAATTTTACTCCATAAAACATGTAAAAAGGAAAATCATTAAGCTTAAGTAATGACCATCTACAGCATATTTAAAAATTGACCTGAGAGAGAATATCAAGTTGCATCGATTGTGGTAAAGCAGCTAACACAGATAGATCAACTTCAGAACCTAACGTTGGCTGCAAGGAGAAAACCCAAACATCAACAAGTTATGTAAAAGTTAAGCAATTCAAAAGCATTAACAATGACCATTAGGATCTGACAAATAAAGATTGTTCCCTTATATATGCCACTAAAAGTTTATTGACGCATTCAAAGCAAGTACAATCAAGGAACATATATAGCAGTATCCACAAAAGTAATATGACAGCTCATAAAATTGGAATGCCAGCCAGTATTCTCTTCTCACACATTATTCTGTGGGTGTGAATCCGCCAAAGAGTCAAACAGTAAGAATTTACAAGTGCAGGTGCATTAAATATATATATAGTAAATAGTTATTCCTAAGATGATTATATATTGAAAGAAATTTGCACATCATAATGATATGATGTTGTAATATGGATGTGAATTAGGGGTTTAATTGATGTGGATTAGGGATTTAATTTATGTGAATTAGGGATTTAATTAGGAATATTGGCTTAGAGGCTTATTGGTTGAGCAGCGCCTTTGTTTTGCTGTTATGTTTGTTATTTCTGTTAGTTGGTTACTTCCTATAGCACCTTACTCCTACTCTATAAATAAGGAGGAAGACCCTATGTACTTCAGTTTTGAACACTTATCATCAAATGATAGCCGCAGAGAAATTCTTGTTTCCTCTCCTCCTTTCCTCTCTCTATTTCCTCTAATCCTCTATTCTGATTTCTATCTTCTCTTTTATCCTCAGTTCAGAAAACCTAAACCATATACATTTAGATTACTAAAAGCTTATCAGTGGTATCAAAGCCTCTGATTCTTGGCCATGGTTTATCAGTTCACTGTCTTCCGAGTTAAATGGCAAATACCGGGTCCCAAGAAACTTCAAGATCCACTAAAAATTCAAGACATATGGATGAGAGGCAAAACTAGAATCCATTGACAAATTCCATGAATCCATTCAAGGTTGCCACGATGAACTGCAACACGTTCAGCGTGGGTTACAAGAGAATGGCGATCACTTCACCCAGGAGTTACAGCAAGTTCGAAATGATCTTCAGTAGAACACCGACACTCATGCAAGAAATTAGAGCCTTAGCCCAGGAGACGCAAAGACTCAATCAGACTGTGCAACGTCTCCAAGAAAATCAAGTAGTACCGCCAGGAGGATTGCAACACCATGAACGGCAATGTAATGGAAGACATGGCCCACAACGTGCGACGCAGTTTACTAAGGTGGAATTCCTGCGCTTCCAGGGGAAGGATGTCAACGTATGGTTACTTAAGGTGGAAAGATTCTTCACGCTGGACAGACTCCAGAGGCTTTGAAAGTCATGATGGCTTCGATGAACTTGGACGATGCTGGACTTAAATGGCACGTGGCCATTGAGAAGCGATGAGCCAAGACTCCCAAGTGGATAGCATACTCAAAATTGCTTCGTGATACATTTGGTCAAGATGATGAAACTCCGATGACAGATTTCACTCATTTACGACAGACAAGAACGGTGGCCGAATAAAATCTTCAATTTGACTCGATTTCAGCCAAATTAGAATTGAATGAAGCGAACCCCGTTGACGCATATATTGGCTCGTTAAAGGACGAGATTGCTGCTTCAGTTCGACTCTTTCACCCAAGAACCTTGCAAGAAGCTCGTCGATTAGCTCACACCTAGGAGATAGTTGTTAACCACAAGCAAAGCCGGTCAAACGCTGACAGATCACATCGACAAGAAGCTTTGGCTTCATCAGCACCTTCCATGTCAACAACATCCAAGAAGGAGTCATTTTCGAATGGGCCCTTACGGAAAGACGAAATGCCACTGTAGCTAATAATAAATATAATGGGTTCAGTTCTAAGCCCATTTCTCGTCCCATAAAAGCTCTTTCAGCTTAAGAAGAAGTTGACCATCGTGCAAAAGGGCTCTGTTTCTTCTGCCATGAGAAGTTCTCGAAGGAGCATAAATGTCCTCAGAGACAAAAGATGCAATTACACCTTGTCTTGCTTGACGATGATGAAGTGGTGCAGGAGGCCATCGCAGATAATACAGAATTAGAGGACGAGACAGAAGTAGAACCTCCACAGATATCACTACATGCCATAGAAGGGAATGTGCAAACTGATTCTATGAGAATTGTAGGTAATATTGGCAGAACATCTGTACAAATTCTGGTGGATAATGGAAGCACCCATGAATTTTTGGACCTGAACCTTGCACGAAAATTGGGGTGGAAGGGGCAGACAGCAGCTCCTTTATATGTGAGAGTCGCTGGTGGTGGACAACTCAAAATATATGGAAAATGGCCTGGGCTCAAATGAAAAATGCTGGGTTATGAATTTGTTTTTGATTTTCATATTATTGACTTGCATACTTATGACATGGTTCTGAATCGGCAATGGTTAAAAAGCATAAAGAATGCCTTCTGGGACTATGAGAGTCTATCCATGTATTTCTGGAGAGAGGACCAATTGGTGAAGTTGCAAGCATCCCCTCTACATCCTTGCAAAATTGTAGCTCCAAAGAGAGTGGATTCAAGCTGTAGCAAGGAAGAGCAATTGTATCTGATGCATCTGGTTGAGGCTCAGGGTGAGAGAATGAGCTGTCTATCCATCTCAGGTATGGGAACTGAAGTGCCAGCAGAAATTGAAGAGGTGTTGGAAGCTTTCCAACCAATTTTCAAGGAGCCAAAAGAGCTTCCACAATTAAGAGAGGGCCACAACCATCCCCTTATTTTGGAAGGCACAAACCCCATTTCTAGGAAGCCTTGTATATATCCAGCAGCCTAAAAAGATGTTTTCAAACAATTGGTTGCTGAACTACTTGCAAATGGTGTGGTCCAAGAGAGTTGTTCTCCATTTTCTGCTCCTATAGTGCTTGTAAAGAAGAAGGATGGCTCTTGGCGTATGTGTGTGGATTATAGAGAGTTGAACAAGAAGACAATTAAAAATCAGTATCCTATTCCACTGGTTGAGGACTTATTTGATGAGTTGAGTCAAGCAAAATGGTTTACAAAGCTGGACTTAAGAGCTGGGTATCATCAGATAAGAATGGAGCCTGAAGATGCTTACAAGACTGCCTTTAAGACACATTCGGGACACTATGAGTGGCTGGTTATGCCATTTGGTCTCACTAATGCACCAGCTACTTTTCAAGGCACCATGAATGATATATATTTCGCCCCTATCTTAGAAAATTTATCTTGGTGTTTTTCGATGATATATTGATTTACAGTAATTCTCTTGTAGATCATCAAAAACATCTGATTGTTGCTCTACAAACACTGCAGCAACATCACTATTATGTTAAAGAAAGCAAGTGTACTTTTGCTGCACCAAGGGTGGAATATTTGGGGCATATTGTTGGAGGTGGTGTAGTAGCTACTGATCCTAAGAAAATAAAAGCAGTGGCTGATTGGCCTCAACCTACAAATGTAAAGCAATTGAGAGCATTTTTGGGGTTACAGGCGATTTATTAA
>JBAGKO010000008.1:5663429-5686582 GCA_037177275.1 Acacia concinna
ATTCTCATCTGGCTGGGGCCTGTGTATGTGTGCTAACATGTTGTGTTCCTTTCATTTGATCCTATAACAATAACAATACCAATAACAAAAACAAAACCACTTAGTGAGGACCATGACCAAACCCATTTACATGTGGGTAACAAATAGAAATAAAGCAAAATATGAGCCAATCATATGCAATACACCCCACATGTCAGCACGTTGTAATATAATACACTAATCCTTTTTATAGATTACTTCAATATGTTGCACTACAACTAAAAAAAGCATTACACTTTTCATAAAAAAAACATTAAAACTTCATTACACATGCTTTAAAAAAGTAACAATGTTTAAACCTCATTAATGTTTAATATACATTATTTTTGTGATGAGAACAAAATATATGATAATAAACGAAAGAATAAAATTGTGTATTCATTGTAAGGACTAGACTAAGAGATGATAATAGAAAACCTTCTTTCTCTAACTTAAAAATATAATAGAAAATCTTAATTTTATATCTTATACATAGGATTATATATACTAGTAGGTGAAAACAATCATTAAGGACATATGCATACACTAAAGTAAACACCCAAAAACCCAAATCTCCTCTTATTTATATACTTATTTGATCTTATATATAAGGTAATGACAAAAGAAAAATGTGGTCCTATCTATAAAGTAGAGAGAGAATTTTTTTTATATGATTGTACAAATTTATCATTCATTTATTGTTATACAAATTTTTTTCTTATGTAGCATATTGTATATTAAATAAGAGTAAAATTAAAAAGTTACTAAATTCTATGAAAAAGCTAATAATGTTTAAGGTTTTTCTTAATCTACAAGAAAAGTGTTGAAAGTATCTTCTATATAAGATTGGAGGAATATTTGTCATATGAGATAATCGTAGTTCAATTGCTGGGATGTTTACAACAAAACCATAATTCCATTTTTTTTTTTTGCCACCAAAAACCATAATTCCATTTGCTTGGGCAATTTAGTCACTTTGACTGGCACTCCCAATTCCCAACTTTGCCTAAGATCCTTTAAAAAAAGCAAATATGTTCATTTTGATTGGAACTCAAAAGTCAAGTTTATGAACTTATTTGACATTATGATGAAAGTTTTCAAAAATAGTCTTTTTAGAACCTGTTTGGTACCATGATTTGGTAAAAACCTTAGTTTCAAACCATGGTTTAGTAAAAATTGTCAAACACTTCATATCATTTGAAAACCACAATTTAACAAAAATTTAGGTTTCAAACTATGATTTCTACAATTGAATTTTTTTTGTTTTTCAATTATAAAACTATTATTTGCGCAAACCGAGACAAAACTCCTTTTATATACTTACCTTAAAATCCATAAAAGCTATTTTTACCCAAACACTCCCATTTTATCCAAACCTAATATTTTACAAAAGCTATTTTAAAAAATCTATTATGGAAACCATGGTTTGCTCCAAAAATTATTATGCAAAAGTTAATCCAAACGGCTAAATCTAGTTTACATACGAAATGAATATGTGAAATAAGTTTTACTTCAACCATAACCATGATAAATGGCTTTAAACAAATGCTATATTCTTAAATTTCAGTTCAAGAGTTTTGGGCGATTAGCATAGAAAAAGGGACTTTACGAGTGTGTTTAGATTGGGGGAAAAGTAAAGAAAAATTGAAAAAAAAAAATAAATATTATGTTTAACAATTTCTATAAATAATAAAAAAAACATACTACTTTTGTAAAAAATTTCCCCTAACTTTATTTTTCTCTAATTTTCTCTCTCGAACTAGCCTAAGATCAAACCCTCTAAAAAGGAAATCCCAATTTTCTCATCCTAACAAATATGGATTTAATTAATCAAAGTAGCAAATAAAACCGTGGTAAAAAAAAGTTGAATTTTTATCCAACTCAACTCTCATGCCCGCCACGTGGCACAACTCACAACAACTGGATCCCACCATCCCCCTCTCATCCACACACTTGTTCACGAGTCACAGCAAGAACTTTATTGTTAGTTGAGATTCAATTTGAGCCTTTTCAAACACAATTTTTACTCTGGCTTTTATTTTAAGAAAATGACAAAAGTTAACATCTCCGGCTCTAGAGCTCATAGCCCAATCAAAAAACCTACCACACTGTCTCCATATTATCTATCTATAATTAATTAATTTAGACCTCCAAGAACATGACTTTTATTTCTGGTCAAATTGTCAAAAGCAGATGAGAGTATATGTATGATACTAGTATATAGTATTAATTAATAGAAAAGGGCATAGAATAATTAATGGGGGTGCGTGAAAATTTGTATGGCAGTGCACGCACAAATATTCCATTAGCCTTAAAAGCATATAAGCGATCTGCTTCACTATTCTCATGAAAAAGCAAACCAAAAAGCCACAAAAACAAACTACAAACCCCTCCCCCCCCATTATTTATTAGTATATTATAAATTAATATAAAAATACGATAAAGTGTTCAGATTTAAATCTGTTCGGGAAAAACCACGTTCTGCTTTAAATTGCCTCTCAGTAACCTTTACACTACACTTAACTCCCAGTGTGCTGTAGTGGACTCACAAGCCAATCACTTTTGCCTATGTTTTGATGCTTTTTAGTATTCATCATTCACTTTTATAATATTATTAATATCAACATTAATATGAATAAATAGATTCTGAGGGTTCTGGTCTTAATGTTTCAGGTTAGCTCAAAAAACAGTTCACTTCTTGAGCGATTTGTTTTTAACAGCAACTGTAGGAAATGTGGCCGTGTTTTGTTGTGCCACGTGTCTCTGTTTCTTTAGACGTTCTGATGCCAACAGTAAGGACCAGATAAAAGACAAATTCCTGTAATTTTCTTTTTATATACAATAGGCAACATGTGACATGGAGCCCAAGTAAAGATGTCATTTTGTGACAAACACGGGAGGTTCGTAAAACATAATATTTCTTTCGCTTTCTAATTATAAAATTTAGTTAGTTTTTTTAAAAATTTTAAAAAATTAATTATATTATTTTAATATATTACAATTTATTGCTTTTTCTCTAAACTACATTATTTAACTTATGAATTAAGAGAAAGTATATGAGTTTATGAACCTATGGAATTATACTGTATTAGAGTGGTTGCGGAAGTCTTATATGTAAAAACTTCTCTCTATGCTAGATGATCTAATTAATTTTGGAATACACAAATTTATCAGAGTGAATTAGAGATAACTTGAAATCACATAACATTGACAAAGGAATTAGATAATAAAGTTTCTTCTGATCGGGATGTGGCACAGTGATGACAACTGGGTAACATCATCATCATCATGATATTAGGAAAACCTAAAAAATGGGGAACTAAATTTTGATGTTGCTCTCACTTTGTGTCGTTATTTTAATTACATTCCATCAAGATTGACAGTGACTAAATGGAGTGAGAATAACCTTAACTTGGAATAGCTTATTGTGTTATGTAATAAGTCACGACAATACACTCATAAGGTTTTAATTAATAGCCAATTTAATAACATAACAATTAACAACACACACACACACAAAATGATAATAATTGAAATATCTAACACCCCTTCCTTGAAAAAAAAATCATTCTAACTAAGTTGTAATATATGCAATACTTTATCCAATTCTAATTATAAAACTCATTCGGCTGTTTTAGAGAATTAAAAAAAAATTAATTATATTATTTTAAAGTATTAAAATTTATCTTTTTCTTCAAACTATTTTATTTGACTCATAAACTAATATATAATATAATAAAATATAATATATAATATGATTAAGTAACTTATTTTACTTTCTTAACTTCTAAAAAAAAAAATTGACTAAATCTTATAATTAAAATCGGATGGAGTAATTATAACCACAGCTTATATTTGTGTATGACATAGTGCGTGTTTGGTGTGATGCTGAGGGCCACAAATCGCAAGTTATCGGCACGAAACATCATATTGAAATTTTTTTATTTTGTTTGGATGATGGTATAAAATATGGACTTTTACTAAATAAATTGCTTAATTTGTTAAGCAACAATATGAGGCTAATGAGAACAATAATGATTGCCTTTTTTTTCTAAAAAAAAAAACTATATTGAAATTTTACAATTTTCATTTTTTTTGTTATAACCTATTCCTTCAAATCTTAATTATAAGATTCAGTTTAATTATTTGTTTGACAATATTAAGAAAACTAATTATATTAATTAAAAATATTAAAATATTTTGTTTAACTTGTGAATTACTCTACTACTGTATAATAAAACACATAATACAATATGATTAATTAATTTATTTTACGTCCTTAACTTTTCTAAAAGAAATCAACTAGATCTTATAATTATAACCGTAGGTAGTATAAATATTACAATATATTTACATATAATATATACACTCTCTCCGGTCCTAATGATAAGATCCAATTAATATATAATAAATCACAACATATAATATAATTCATGCCATTTTCAGTTATTTTCTATCTCTTTTCAACATACCAATTAAACAAGTTTCACTTTTAAATAAATAACTTATATTATCATAAAAAGTAAATCATATTATACAATCTGATTGTTATTTTTATATAAATTCAATTATAAATAAATTATTTTTTCCATGTTATTCAAAACACAGGCATATATTCTCATTCATAGTAAGACCAAAAAGGTTGCTCTAATCGAATATACGTTTGCAGAACGCTTGTGCTTTTTGGCCATTCTTTTTCACTGCTTTTTTGGCATTAGGAAAACACTCCCACTTTTTTATTTATTTATTTTTTCCATTTATTATTTTTATATTATTTCGTTTGCGTGACTTTGTCGCCTAAGGAATTACTCACCACACTTGCCTCTCGCTTATCTTTTGCGTATATTTTATTTCAGTCTCTAATTCTGTATTTTATTATTCTAATGCTTTTTAGAAGTTAACGTCATGTTCATAAGGAATATGGAACATTCACACCCAACACTAATTTTTTTTTTGTGTGGTTGCTTTTAAATCTTATTATTTTATTTCAAATTTCCATAATTTGTTTTTTAATTTGCAAGTGATAAATAAACGGCTCTGATGGATAACTTGGATTGGATTGGATTTGGGATTAGTTATTGATTTGTACAATTATGATGACTAGTCAATGAGGATATAAAACACATTATCTGAAGAGTCTATCAATTATCAATAAATAAGTTTCTTTCTTTCTTTCTTTCTTTTTTTTTTTTTTTGTAAAAAGTTATCATCAGTCCATTGACTCATTATTTGAGGTTAAAAAATCATGTTATAAAAATATCACAAAATTTTCGAACGATAATGAAGCATGCCACTTATGGAATAATTTAATAACACGTCGTAGTTAACATTTAAAATAATAGATCGAGGAATTACAAAGAGAAAAATAAATAATTGAAGAACCTAATCTTAAAACAATTTTTATTTTCAAATTTTAGTATCACGGACAATTCATTTTCAATTGAAATTTGCACAAAGAAAAAACTGACATAGATGATATATAGACGATTAACTTAATATATTTTTTCAATCGAAAGTCAAGCTTAACTAACATAAAAACCATTACAAAATTGATACAATTTAGAAAATTTTAGGACAACGTTGCATTTAAAAGACTTACGAGGGAAAAGTGTATCCGTTTGTCAACTTTTGGAATAAAATAACCGGTTAATTCAAAATTCTACTATTCAATGAAAACAATAATTAAGGTACTGACAGCTAATTTTTCTTAGGGTAATTTAATTATTTAAAAAACCTAATTCTACAACAGTATCTAAAAATTTCAAGAAAATTAATTCATTTCGAGAGACTATTTTTAAAATTCTATGTATGTACTATGTAGTTTTTCATGTTAACTAAGACTGACTTGAAAAACACGTAAGCTCTGCCATTACTGACTTACTTTTTTTTTTAATTCTTTAAAAAATAAGATAAGTAAATTAATTGGCAAGGGGAGTGGAAAATGACGGAGCGATATAGGCCGAGGGGACCTTATCCAAGGAAAGAGGTGACAGGGGACACGTGGCAGGAGAGGGTAAAGTGTAGATAAGTAACCAATGAAGAGTGAGAAAACTGAAAATAAAATAAGTGAAAATAATATAAATAATGAATGAGTCAGAAAGCACAGAGAGAAGAGAGAGAGAGGATTAGCATGGAAGTGAATAGAAAATAAAAAGCAGAGCCAGCGGTGATGATAAAGTTTTAGAAGAGAACACCAACCTTTTTAAACTCCCTTCTTCTTCACTTACCACTTGGAATTTCAATATTCCCTCCTTCCTTACTTTTATTATAAATCTTAGTTATGTTCCTTTCACCATCCTAATATATTTTAGTACATTTATCCTCCTATTTATAACAACAGCTCAATTTTTTTAAAAAAAACAGTTAAAATTAACTAAAAATAACAAAAATCTAAAATAAACTTTGTTTTCAAAGTATGTCGAAGGATAAATAAAGCAGGGAAATAATATAAATATAAGCATTTTAATTAATGCATTGCATATAATTAATGAGGGGGAAAATATGAAAAAAAACTTATTAAATATTTAAGCCCTACAATATTTTTTTACTAGCAATAATAGTTTGTTTGTTTTAAATTTAATTTTACGTAAGGCGAGATAAAACTCTTATCATGTATTTGCTTTATAAAATGTAAAATTTATTCTCAAAAGCTAATCCAAGTGCACTTTAAGTATCGTAAGTTTGTGACACTCATTATTGTTGAGAAAACATTTTAATAGCAAGATTGTACAAAATATTACTTTATAATCCTAAGTGCTATAGGAAAATCATTTTAGGATGCTGTTTTGAGTACTGGATGTTACTAGAAAAATATAAGAGGGTGATGGATACCTTTAAATTTTGTGTTTGTTTGAAAGAAAAAACAAGGAAGGTAGGAAGGGAGATTGAGAGGAAAGGGGAAATTAGTAGAGCACAAATTGGGAGGGCATGGCCACTCTTGATCCATTAAAGTGGAAATAAAAACCACCCTCCACATTTCAAGTGCTTGCTTCTTGCCTCATATCTATCCCTTGGCTTGCTTCCAACTCACCTTATACTACTCTTATGGCCGTCTCAATCTATCCATTTTCACCCATAGTTCATTTCCATGCTTTCATTATTTTTTTTTTAAAAAGGTGGCGAATTACCTTTTTGATAATATTTAGATAGTGCTATTAGATAATTTCACAAAGGAATGACTAATAAGTCCTCAAAGTTCAACTTAATAACAGCTCATTTTTTAAATGTTTTGTTGAAAGATAAGGTGTAAGTATAGATTCAGACAACCATCAATATAAAAGTAGGAGTTTCAGCTACAAATCACCAAAAGAGACTTGTCAAACCCCTTATTTATTTTGATATTTATCAAAGTTATTAAACATAGTTTCAAATGGCGAGTGAAAACAATATAAATATTTATTGATATCGTAGTACTCAAGTATAATACAATGTTCCCACAAGATATTACAGGGTCACATAAAATACAACTAAACAGCACATTCTTTACGATGGCTCCTGTGTAGGTTCTACTCCTGTAGTTGCCGGCATATATACTTTTGCCCTTCATCTTCATTTTTTAAGATTAAATCTTGCCCTTTATTTTGATCCAATCATACTTAGCTATATTCATTTTTCAAAAATGAATCATGGCCCTCTATTTTGATCTTTCCATCTTGTTCCCAAAATCAATTTTATACTATCATCTTTAATTTTGGAAGTGTCACAATTTACTTTATGACCATTTTCACTTTTAGGATGGTAATTTTCCCAATTACCATTATCTATTTATGTATATATTTTAGAATTATTTTTCATTACTAATACTAATTCTTTGATCAATCTCATACCAATAAAATCCATGGAATTGTTTCTAAATACATTCTTCTACACACAATTCCCTTAAACTACTTTGTTCGTAATTTCTAAGAATATGTCCTTTCTTGAAATACATGCCCTAAAATATTATTTTATAGGAAGTTTCCATTTGTAGTGCATGAAATATTCTTATCACGCCTTCTTTGCCTCAAAATAAATTCCTTTTATCTCTTTCTCAGTTATTTGATGCTTTAATTTATAATATTTTTTATAATTAAATTGCCCTCAATTGCTTCGGACACTTGTGTCTACTTGTAGAGCAAGTTGAGAGAAGTTTTTTGGCTATATCTATAAGGTATATAAAGAAATTTTTCACATGAATGTAAAATTTTATTATAAATTTTTTAATTATATTGACTCTGTTCTTATAGAGAATAATATATTAAATATAGGTAAACTTAAAAAGTTGTTAAATTTTAATGCAGACTTAATTTAATTTAAAATTTTTTTTCATGTGTGTAAAACATGATATTAGTAATTAGTAACTTATAAATGAGATTAATGTTGAACTCACACAACCCATACTAAAGCTATTTTTAATGTGTTTTTACTCATTTTTAAAAAAAATGAAGTATTTTCTATTTGACTAAATTATCATTAGTTTTACCCACCCTTGGCCGCACTTAATTAATGAGGGTTTGAGAGCCACCTTAGTTGAATATGCGGTAAAGGAAAGAAGAGAGAGGTGTCAAATCAAGAACACAAAAAAAATTAAAAATAGAAGCAAGGGGGATTAAGCAAATGGAGGGTAAAAAAGGGGGCTGAGTTACGTGGCGAGTGGTGATTGGGGAAGGAGAGGGACAGTTGAGAAATGTCAACAAAGGATTGGTATTACTTGGGGTGAATATGAAGGTGCATCCAATTAAGCACTTAACTGTCTTTGTTAGGTCAAATCCATGAACTCCCTTTTCATCCTTCCCTACTGGACACTGACCCAAACCATTTAACTTCCCCTATTTTCTTCTTCTCCTTCTTGCTCTCCAATTTCCCATAACATTTATTTTTAGGGGAATTCATTTTAATTGGCTTAATTATTATCATTCCCTAATGTTGAACTTGTTACATTACATGTTACAAGCTATTGTTATTTTTTTGTCAACCTACCAGATATATAAAGTTGATATTTATCCGCCAAGGACATAATTGTCTAGTAGCATAAGAACTCCTATGTAAATAGAAAATCTCAAGATTGATTCTACTTATAATTTCATTTCGTTAATCCATGCCCTTTTAATTTTTTTTTAAAAAAAACTTATACTCTTTTAGTTTCATATATAAGATAGAGAGAGAGAGAAACTTTTTAATTCTATTTATAAAGTATCTTATTAAAGTTTTAATGTGAATATATAATTTTACCTTTCACTTATTATTGTGTTGAATTTATTTTCATTTGATATTGTGCATATTAAATAAGAGTAGAGTTAAAAAATTGTTGAGTTTTATAGTTGAGTTAACGAGATTTAAAGTTTTTTTTAGTCTCTATAAAAAATGTTGGAAGTGTCTTAAGATGAGAGGAGTACTTAACAAACAAACTGTTGTTATTATTGATATTCAGTAACTTACAAACACTTGTTGACGTCGAAGCATAATTATTTTTTTGTAGAATTAGCTATTATTTTCTTGACTGTCGTTGTCATTTTATGAGCTAAAGTTGTTACTTTTTAAACTATTGTGATCATATTTGAGGCATTATTTCGTGTCTATCTCTCTCTCTTTTTAAATTTATTTCGGACCAAAAGGAGTATCATTATTCTTGAGAGGAGCACAAATTAAACAAATTAAGAAGAATTAAAGGGTGATATATAAATGGACATAAACTAATTTGACAATTCTCTTGTTTCTACATCCATCCCAACCTTTTTTGTTTGTTTGTATTTGGCCAAATCTTCATCCCGCTTTTTGTCCATTACATGATAAGTCTTCCGTATTTGATTATATAATATTTTTGCCAACAATATTTGATTATAAAAATATATTTTTTAAATTATTGAGTATTTCTGTATTCAATTCATATCAATCACATTAATTTGCCCAAAATATAGTAAGCAAAATTTACGTTCCTGATTAGTGGCCATTTTGAGGTCAAATATATTAATGACTGTCTATGTAAACATCCACTAATTCATAACTAATTAATAAATGACCATTTGTTGCCGCGTTTAATTAACTTTTTTGAAGTTAAAAATTGCCAACATGCCTTCACGCCATTTAATTAATTATTATTTTATAGAAAAAAATAGAGAAACATGCCACGATGACCGGTAATTAATGTTAAATTGCACAAAAAATACATCCCGCTCTTTAAATGGTCCCATACTAGAAAGAAACAAATTTTAAATACGAATAATCATTTAAAAGCACTTAATTGGACAGTATCTCAGGTAATAAATTTGGGTATTGGAAATTAAATTAAATTGTTCATTTTTTTTTTTATAAAAGCAGTGACTGAGTGAAAAGCTGTGATAATGATAAATGAAACCAGGGCTGACAACAATAACAATATCTTACAGCAGAGATATAAATTTGGATAACTGTAGGTGTAAATTAAATTCTGACAAAATAAAAAATAATTGAAGCATTATTATTATTTTTACAATTTAATTTAAATAAAAATGATGTAGTGATAAAGTTTTAGGCAAGGCATTATGAAGTAATTTGCATAAATAGCCCATTTTTCCTGAGTAAGGGAAAAAAATCATTATTCCATCAGAGTATGAGCTGGATCCACTCTTTAAGGAGTGACTCAACTTTGAATATAATATTCAAAACAATTTAATAGTAATTATTTTTTTTAAGAAAAGGGATAAAATACTTGAGAAATTCAGCGGGTGACAAGGACAAGGCAGGGGAGGACTTAATAACTTTTTGTTATTTTTATTTTATTTATAAATATTTTTTTTTGTAAATTATAAATTATAAATCATAAATACTCTTTCCCTGGCAAAATCGAATTTCCTTTTTCATATTTCTTCTTCTCCGATTCCTGCTCGCTTCTTCCTTCTTCTCAGTTTATGTTCGGTGAATTTGGAACTGAGCCTCGTAGTCTTTATAGCTTTCCCACTTCCTCGCTGAATTCAACTATGTGAAATCCCTTATCAGTGTTGTTCCTTTTTGCTTCCTTTGATTCTTTCCTGTGTTTGTTGTCTTGCTTCTGTTTGGATCTTTGTAAGGATGAATCTGAGCAACGGCAAGGGATCTATGTCAACGATTAGCTCTTCTGCGATTTCCAAGTCCGGGGACATCGTCTCCGACCAGTTTCCGGCAGGTCTCCGGGTACTGGTGGTGGATGATGATCCCACGTGCCTTATGATACTTGAAAAGATGCTTCGCACTTGCCTCTACGAAGGTGCGCGAATGTTTTCTTGTGTTCGGTTGAGATTTACTTATTTGTTTTTTCCTGTTTTCTTGTTTAGCTCTTTGATTTTGTTTTGCCGATTCCATTGCTGAATTTATTAGAAAAAGAAGAACGACGACTAAATTAAGTTCTGTTCTTCGTTCGTATGCGAAAACATGGTTGTTGGTGATCTCTTCCTGCGTGTTGTTTCCGATTTTTAGTTTCAACTCTGTTTCTTGAAGGGGAGTGACACCACCCCGATTCTTTGATTTCAGATTCTGGTAGCCATATTTATATTGAAGTTTGCTTTTTTGAAGCTTCTACCTTCGTTTTATTTTGTTTCGTGTGGTGTACCTCTGCATCTTGAGATGTCAGATTTCTGTATTTCTGGTTGGCTTTCTGAATTTTGGACGACAAACGTATGCCGGAGTTTTGTTTTATTTTCTTCGTTTACTATTATTAGTATTGTTATTATTATTGAAATGGCTGTGTTTTGAGGAGTAAAATCGTGTTTGCCTTTTGAGCCCATTTCAGTTACGAAATGCAATCGAGCGGAGATTGCGCTGTCACTTCTGAGAGAGAACAAAAATGGGTACGACATTGTTATAAGCGATGTACATATGCCAGACATGGATGGCTTCAAACTCTTAGAGCACATTGGGTTAGAGATGGACCTTCCCGTTATTAGTAAGTAGCTGGTTGGATCAGATTAGATCCAGGAACTGAATACATGGATGTTGACTCAGCTACTCAAATTAACTTGTTGTCTATGATTTTTGCAGTGATGTCTGCAGATGATGGAAAGAATGTTGTTATGAAAGGTGTAACTCACGGTGCTTGTGATTACCTTATAAAACCTGTGCGCATCGAGGCTCTAAAGAATATATGGCAGCATGTGATTCGTAAGAGAAAGAACGAATTGAAGGATTTGGAGCAGTCGGGTAGTGCAGAAGAAGGAGATCAGAAACAGAAGCCAACTGATGAGGCGGATTACTCATCCTCTGCGAATGAAGGCAATTGGAGAAACTCAAAGAAGAGGAGGGATGAGGATGAGGAAGCAGAGGAGAGGGATGACTCCTCCACGTTAAAGAAGCCACGAGTTGTTTGGTCAGTTGAGCTCCATCAACAGTTTGTGGCTGCTGTGAATCAGCTAGGAATTGATAGTATGTATTCTTCACCTATATCTTTGAATGAATTTTTTCATGCTCCTCCATCCTTCTTGCCGTTTCTCATAAACCCCTCTGTCATTACAAATTAATGCCTCTATTTCTGGTGCATAATCCTTGGGCTCTATATGTCTATTGCTTATTCTGTTTGAGTGTTAGACAAGAATCATGACTTCACAAACTGTGAAAGCCTTGGCACCAATTTTTTTACCACTCTCGAGTTGTGGGTATTCGAAGGCAATATGTATCATCATCCCACCTATGCTTTTTAGATCCCCTACTAACAGTTGGATCAGTCTTTAAATTTTATTATTCAGTATTTCAACGTAACTAAGATCCAATTTGAGTGTAGCATTAGAGATTTTTTGAAAACGAGTGTGCGTGCCTACACATACTCTTCAATTTTCAAACTTGCTTAAATATGCAGAGGCAGTTCCTAAAAAGATCCTGGAATTGATGAATGTCCCTGGGCTCACGAGAGAAAATGTGGCTAGCCACCTCCAGGTATGGTAGTCTTATGCTGTATGTAAAGGAATTAAGGATTTAATTTCTGGTCACTACACTTTCTAGGTGCTGACTTTTAAGCTTGTCTGGTTTTGGGTGCAGAAATATCGCTTGTATCTTCGAAGGTTGAGTGGCGTTTCTCAACATCAGGGTAACCTGAATAACTCTTTCATCAGCTCACAAGAGGCAACGTTTGGGGCAATTTCTTCACTCAATGGAACGGATCTTCAGACTCTTGCTGCTGCAGGTCAGCTTCCACCGCAAAGTCTAGCAACACTTCAAGCAGCAGGACTAGGTAGATCAACTGCAAAAACTGGTATGCCCATGCCCCTTGTTGATCAAAGGAACCTTTTCAGTTTTGAAAACCCAAGATTAAGATTCGGAGAAGGACAGCAGCAATATGGGAGTAGTAGCAAACCAATAAACTTGCTTCATGGTATCCCTACCAACATGGAGCCAAAGCAGCTTGCTTCTCTGCACCAATCTACTCAACCCCTAGGAAGCTTAAATATACGAGTTAATGCTTCTCCTTCCCAGAGCAACCCCTTATTAATGCAATTATCTCAATCTCAACAAAGGGGTCATATGCTTGGTGAACATAATGCGTCTCATGTTCCCAGGCTTCCAACATCTATGGGGCAGGCTTCGGTATCAAATGGGTCTCCCAGTAGTGTTCTGGGAAGAAATGGTATTTCTGATAGTAGCAGAGGAGTTGCTTATAGTTCAGTTTCCCATACCTCTTCAATGTTGAACTTTCCCATGAGCCAAACCACAGATTTGCCTGCTAGTAGTTTTCCTCTTGGAAGCACTCCAGATATGTCAAGTATCACATCAAAAGGAGTTTACCAAGATGGAGTTGCTTCAGGAATGAAAGGATCTTCTGGATTTGTTCCAAGTTATGATATGTTTAATGAACTACACCAACATAAGTCCCGTGAATGGGAAGTACAACATATGGGCCAGAACCCAACATTTGATGCCCCCTCTCAGAACGCAAATCCCTTACAAGGCAACATTGATGTCTCACCGTCAGTTCTAGTCCATCAAGGTTTCTCTTCCAACCAACAGATCGGACATAATAGAGATGCTACTTCGGTAGGAAAAGCTATGTTCTCCCTAGGGGAAGGCATGCAATCAACTAATTTCCAGAATATTGGTCAACATCAGGGTTTCCAAAATACGCTTCTCACTGACAATTCAGTAAGGGTTAAGGCTGAAAGAATTCCTCATGCTAACTCTCAGACTAACCTCTTCCCTGAGCACTATGGGCAGGAGGATCTCATGAGCGCATTTCTGAAACAGGTTGGTTGATATGGTTCTTGCCAGCCTCTTCTAATCCCCCTTCTGGTTGATATGCTTCAATGCTGTTTTTAGTACACTTGCATAAAACACTATCTGTATTTTCTTGCAGCAAGAAGGCATTGGACCAGCTGAGAACGAGTTTGATTTTGATGGATATTCCATGGACAACATCCCTGTCTAGATCAGATGCTGGCAGTTCTCCTTTCACATTGCGGTTGCCGATGTAAATAGGTTCTGTTACATATCAACTTCATCACTCTGCAATGAGCTAGTTCATATCGGAGTTTAGATTATCCAAGGAACAGAATCTGGTTGATATCACAAATTCAAACTTATGGGAGTAGCATACTATCAGGGTTTAGTCTGCATGCTCAGAATCATTTATTGTTGAGAAACATCTACTCCATGTATGCAAGAGGCATACATATGCAATTTTTGACTGGTTGTGGCAGGAAAATTCCTAGCAAGCTTCTAATTTTAGGTTTTTCATGGATATATATATATATATATGTTGGGTTAGGCCGGGGATTGCAAAAAAAAGGGCTTTAAACACATGCAGACTCGTAGGAGCAGTTCTAACACATGAATAACAATCTATGTTGATCATGCCCTTTGTTTAGCTCTCTACTTTATTTTCTTCAATCGAAGCAAAATGAATGCTGTAAGAATGTAAATATTTTCATTTGGTTGTTCCAAGACATTTTGGTCTGGCTATTCTTTCAAGGTTGTCTCTCTGTCCTTAGATATATTGCGTTGATTGATTTAGCTTTTGGTGATTTGCTTTTTTCTTTTCGTAATTATGATGCCATGCAGTTGCATGTACATGGACATGATTAGATGCATATCTAGGTTGGAAGGGAGATATATGGTCGCCGCCGCCATGCAAGATTGCAGTGATTATGTGGCTGACTATGTGATGCACTCATCATTCTCTCTTTCCCATTCTACAAGAAACTTGAATCTTTGAGAGATTTATGCAATGTGTTTCTTTAGGGTGTGTTTGGTATGAGGGGAGGGGAGGAAAATTGGAGAATTTTACCCCTCTCCTTGTTTGGATAACAAAAAATTTTAGAAGGGAAGAGAAATTTTTTTAAGATTTTTCTTCCCTTCCCCTCCCCTCCAAAATTAAGGAAATTTAGAGGAAAAATGTTATATTTTGGTTTTTATTAATTAACATGAATATAATTTTTACTTTTTTTTTAATATGTATAGGTTGTCTCCTTTTTATATCTGTATTATATATTGTTAGTATCATACTGTATTGTATTTTTTTACCGCTCTATACATATTTTTAATAAAAAACAAATAATACACACATTTTGAAAATTGTTGGCAATTTGTTTTTATATGACATTAATTCTCCTTTATATAGTACACTTAAAAAAATTTTATATTTGATCAGTGTTTATTTTATTTTCTATTAATTATATTTTTATGTTATTTATATTTTTTTACATTATTAGAATCCCTCCCCTTTTATATATCTAAATAAGGTAAAATAAAATCTTTCTCAAAGTCCTCATTTTCCCTCCACTTCATTAAAATACCTCCCTTTCCCCCTCCATTGAGCAAAATACAGCTTTAAGGTTGTTTAGTAAGAGGAATTTGGAGGGGAGGGGAGGGGAGGGAAAGAAAATTTTTATAAGTTGACTTAAAAAAATTAAGAATAGTGCTAAAAGTTTTAAATTACTTTTTTATACTTTTTTATATTATATTTTCTTTTTATTAAAATTTTATAACCTTACTTCTTTAATTTCTTTAAATTTAACTTTTTGAAATTTTTATTTTTCCTCACATCCTCTTCCCTCACCTCATATCAAATAGTCCCAAAGGGGTGAAGGTTTATCTAATATTCCAAAATATTTTTTTTTTCAAGAGTAGTCAGCGTCTTCGAGTATTTTGTGGTGTAATTTTATTTTTTAAGTATTTTTCTTTTTCAAGAGCAATTTGTCCTTGACTCCCAACAAGTTTGTTCAATGTATGTGTATGAAGCACCTTAAAGTCTTATTTCGGCAGTACTTAAGGTCTTAAAATTGTCCTACAAAATAATTTAGAATGTTGGACTCATAGTAAAATACCAGAGATTGATAGATGAATCGCAAAATACTTCAGTGTTGAATCAACTTGAACCCTTGTTTGTACTCTTTTTGTTTTGTAAAAATAATTTAGCTTTTTACAAGTGAATATGGGCATGTTGTTGTGGTCAGTTAGTTTGGTTTGATGAATATATTCGTTGTGCCTTTTTTGGTCGGAATATTCTGGTGGTTCCCTCAAGGCAAGAATATAGATAATGGGATTGATAAAGATTTTGTCAAAGGCATTTACACTTTAGTAGTGGTGCCAACGTCACGAGGCACGTGTATAAAAATAAGGATTGTCCTTGGTATTGATGCCCCTTCGATTATTAGTCTAGGAAAGGATAACAAAGCTCTTTTTTTCCCCTTTCCATTTGCATAGAATATCTTTTCTTTTTTTTTTTAGCATGAGATTAATGTACAATATCTAAACTCTCTACTTCCACTCATCATTTTGTGAGGTGCTTGTCAATTTAATTGGATAAACTAAATTTTTAATTCTTGATTGATAAAACTGTTTTAATTCTATACTAATACTCCTTTAGTCTCAATTAACTAATAGAGTATTGAGAGAGTTTTTCTTAATATAAATAACCTTGTTATATTTAACTTGAAAAAGGGAATTTTCACTTACACTTCTATCCACTTCCTCCTCATTTAGTATCTCAAATATTTGATTATGTTTTAATTGATGGGATTTAATGCTACCTATAAAATATTATTATATTATTAAATATAATAAAAATATACAATTGTGATTTGGGCAAAAGAAAAATTACAATTATGATATTGTTATCTATTTTTGAATCTCACCCATTAAAATATGATCTAGTGATTAATATATTAAGTGCACAGGGAAGTTGGTAAAAGTGTAAAACTATACATTTAAATTGAATATGAATGAAGTTTATAAAATTTATTACATTTTAAGATAAGGTTAATTGAATTTAAGGTTTTTTTTTTTTTATATGAAGGATGTTGGAAGTTTCTCATACTTTATATATAGTAATAGATATTAATTAGGGGAAAAGAGAAAATACTACTTCAAAATCTCAAATAAGTTATTTTCTTTTTGTAAATGTAGTTAATATCTATAATTTTATAAACAACAAGACTGAATTGAGATTTTTAAATTAAAGTAGTATTTTCTTATCTTTTTTCTCTATATATTAATTAGTTGGAATTATTATTATTATTAATTGAACGCAATTGTGAATTATGATCGGTTATTGAATCCCTCGTGCCTTTGGGCGGATTATTGTTCTTAGATTCGACCCATGTTTATTTCCTTGGCCTAATCAAACTTTGACTTCAAATGAAAATACAATTCAGAAGGAGTCAATTCTTTTAGGCCAGTCAAACTGATTCTTTTTTCTTTTCTCTTTTTGTTTCGGTGATTCAGTCAAACTGATTCTGTCTTTTACTAATTAAATTCCTAAAAATAAAAAATGACTAAATAAAAAGATTAGGGAAAAATATTTCATTTTGATGAGCATATTCCTTATCATAATGCCAAAAGGGAAATCATTTTCGTTTGATTTCAGACTTTAGGAACTTTAAACGGAAACAGAATAAAATCTAAACCGACTTCTGCGTGGTTTTTTAAAATATCATGTTCCCTCCCTCAAATTCTTTTTTTTTTTTTAATTATCAATATTAAACACACCTCCTATATGCCCATGCTATAAATTCAAACTATAGGCATCTCAATGCACAAAACTCTCACCAGATGTAATATAACGATAGTCAGATATATACAGTCTTACTCTCACAAGCAAAGAGGCTGTTATCAACATTTAAACTTGTGGCCTCCAGATCACATAGTAACAACCTTTGTGGTTGTTCTAAGGCTCATTCTCTAACAAAAAAAAACTATTGGCCATAGACAACAGCAAAAAAGAACTAAGCAATTTTAATTTATAATCAAATTCAAATACTACCTACTGTCATTTCATGTCTAAGGCCATTATAACTCCTGTCAAAAGTCCTAAAGCTTCCAGAATAAAAGCAGAAATTACAAAATAGAAGAAATGCATCCCAGTACAACCACTGTTTCCGTCTTCAATTCAACTTCCAATATCAACTTTTATGGTAGCCAACATCAACATATTAACTTTAATCATTATCTACCCAACAACGTTGATAGAACACAACAATATTGTTCCGTGTGATCCATATAACCAACTCTACCAGTGGGATAAGGTTCTTGTGGTTTATCAAATCAGTATGACTCAGAGAACAGTAATTAAATGGTATTAATCGTTACAAAAGCGAATCAAGATAAGAGAGAGAATGAAAGACACTATTAAACTGTAAACACAGGAAGTAAAGAATATATAAATTCTATCATGTGTCCAACAGAAATCTACAATCTTCTAAAAGTGTGTGTGTATAGTCTCTCTGGAAAGAATCGTACCAACTAAAATGAATAAGATATACAGCATGAATGTTACAACAACAGCATGAAGAGGAGGAGAACTTCACCATTAAAACTTCATCAAGATGATGAGCAGTAGTGGTAGCAATAGTGTTAAGAACAAAGAAACCTCTTCCTTGAAACCACTGCTTGGAAACACAGAAGGAAGAGAGCATTCTTCTCCATTGAAGAAGACTTTTGTGGGAAACCCATCTCCCTTAACCACATTGATTCCAGGAGTATTTTTCTTTGTAAATGAGATCACTGACTGTTGTTTTCCAGGAACCCTAGGATCTTTCTTAGGGTCATCTCCATTAGTTTCTGCAAGAAGGTAGCTATTTCCTGAAGCACCTTGCATCATTATGGTGTTACTCACTCCCTCCAAGGCACTTGCATTGAAAGAGTACATCTTCTCAAAACCTGGACCTGCCTTGTTCATTTCTACTGCAGCAAACCAATCTGCATAAGCAGTCTCATCCCAGTTGAACAGCGTGATCCTCGCACTCCAACCTCTATTGTAATCCGTGAGCACGTGCCAATTGATGCTCACCCCACAGTTATCACCACAGGGCATTGGGTTTGGCACTGTGAAATGCTTCATGTCAGCCCAAGAAACAGCCATGGCACTACGGTTCTCGAATGGAACAAGAAGCGCCTCAGCCGGGAGGAACATAGCCGGTGTGCTTGTGCTACATGTTCTTCCTGTTCCTGTGCATCCACATGCACATGTATTGCAGGGAATGACAGATTCATTGTAATAACCTGAAAAGGAAACACAGCATTTTCTTGCAGCCCTATTGTCCCTTGTTATATTGCACACAACCTGCCAGCTAGCAATTGCAGATATGTTTGAAGGTAAGCCTGAGGGATCCGGGCGTTCGCTCGGGGTCACACGGATAGGAGGGTCACATTTGTATTCAGGATTGAGAGTGCCACTAATCGTCCAGTTCCGTGGTGGATTGAGCACTGAGCGGTTAAGGTCTGGTGGCATTTTGTAGACTTGCATTTGGAACCTTGAAGATGACTTACTTGGGTCCATTGATGGAGGCAAGATAGTTCCATTCCTGCAACAAAAAGGGATTTTTCCAAGGTCTGAATCATTGAACCTTGTGGGAGGGAGATCAATTATGGTTGGGCTTTTTTCACAACTCAAGACCTTGGAAAAGTCAAATTCGTTGTAGTGTCCTCCTTGTCCTCCAAAGATACACTCAGAAGGGTCAACCACTGAAGGATAAGCACCTTTCATCGCAAAGATAAATTCTTGCCTCGTCCACTCCCAGCTCAATCTCCAGTTATCAAGACGTCCAAGAGGGTTATGATTTGAGATTGTGACCTCAGCCCAGTAATTGGAATCATAAGTACTGGTCACATCGTACATAATTGTAAGATCACCACTCCGTCGAGATAGAAACTCTTGGCCTGTGGTGATGCTTGTTTTGAAATTGGTGTCTCTTGTGCAACAGACATGAATCTCATTCCCTGAAAGCCAAACACATTATTATCCTCAAAACTCAGTCCACAGCCTAAAGCATACTCTGATCACAACTTTGCAATCACAGGCGGTTACTTCTGCAGTTCTACAAATATTAAGCTAAATGTCACAGAATTAACCATTTTAGGTGCAACGCTATGAGTTAAGTTTTTGGAACTATAGGCCCTGCATATAGGTAAGCTACCATATGAGTGCTATGATACAAAGAAAAGACATGGAGTTTCTATACGTGTCAAAAACTAACCAATTTTGAAGTATTGATCCTGCATCGCTATAATCCAATTTTGCAAACAGTGATACTATTCTTAGGATCAGAAGGTTCTAAAGCTCTAGGAGACAAAAGAGAGCTGTAGAAGGACACTCTCGTCTGAAGTCAAGCAGGGAGCAAATTATTTGTTCAGAGAACTTCAAATAGAAGAGAATATCTCGAACAAAGCAAAATTAGAAGGTACCTTGGCCAGTTGACTTGGGACAAACAAACCCGTCGTTGGCGAGAGTGATGTTCGACGGCAGTGGTATGGCCGGAGGCTCAACACCGTACTGTGTTCCCAATAAATTGATCCGAATCTCCATCTGCGTCAAGTCCCCAGCAGTCTCCGCTGCCGTCTTGAGGTCTGTCACGGGGAACCCTGCAAGAATAGTGCCGTTTCCGACGTTGGCAGGTAAGTTTCTGCCGTCTGTAAGCACTGCGTTGGATGCAGAGACCAAATACTCGTCGTGCTGAAACCCCACAAAAACCTTCCAGGACTTAAGCTCGTCAAGTCCATTGTTGACGACAGTGAGAGTAGACTCGAACCGGTGGGGCTGCTTGCCGGAATTGGAGACGTTGGGAGGCAGCCGTCTTCCCCCGTTGTAGACGTAGGACAAGAATATTCCGTTGCAGGAATCGGAGGACTGAGCCAGAGAAATGGACGGCCTTAGGCTGAAGAAGACGATAAAGACGGCGACTTTGAAGACGAGGCAGCTCACACGGAAGTATGAAGCCATGTTTGGTGGGGATTTGAAATTCGAAATTTGAAGAAGAAGAAGAAGAAGAAGAAGAAGACGAGAGAGAGAAGCTATGGTGCTGAGAAATGAGAAGATGAAATAGTGAAATACCAATAAATGTGAATTTGATTAGTGTTTTGAGTTGAGTGATTCAAAATGCCTTCTCATATCACGAACCGTTCCATGGGATTGCATGAAAATGATGAAAGAGTCAGCTTACCTGCTTTAATTTAAATTGAATTGGCCAACATTCCAAACACGGGAGGGAGCTCTGACCTTGTCTTTTTTTGTCCTCGTGCTTTTGTCCCTTTCAAATTTCAATTGCCATTTGCCAATGACGTTAAGAATAGACTTTAAATAATTTAACATCAATTTATAAATTCAGTCTTTTTTTTCTTCTTCTGTAATTGCTACTGTAAGGTGTAACTATAAAAGTTAGTTTCTGGGTAAACTAAGAAATTAATTATTTTAGTTATTTTATGGTTTAAAAAATATATTAGTTATTTGTAATAATTATAAGTTTGTTTTTCTAAAATATCACCTTTTGTCATTATTGCCCTTAAACGAAAATTTCTTAATGTTGCAATCAAAAGTGATATTTTAAAAAAAATTATAAATCTAGGAAACAAAGTAAGTTAAAATATTATATTTAACATCAAATTCAATCTCCAACTTATTCTTATTTAGCCTCCTTAATCTTTTTTTTTTAAAAAAAATAATAATAAGCGAGGCTTTATATTTAAAAGAAGACGTAGTATTTATTAAGGTAACGTCACATTTTTTTTTACCTAAATAACAATGTCAAATTGAAGCATTATAATCTTAGAGAAAAATTAATTACTGAGCTTTATATATTTTTAGAGTGCTTGCTTCAAATTAAATTCGGTACGTGAATATTGGTATATATTATTTATTTTATACTAAATTCATTCTATTAATACTATGAACACTTTAAAATTCATTTCTTTTGATTTAATTGAAATTTTTTGACATGAAATTTTGATTTAATTAAATAACAGTATATTAAGTATATAAGTTTAATTACATATTAAAAGTATTTTTTGTTTCCTTAAATTTAAATAAGATATCATTTTAATTCCTTGAGTTTATAATATAAACTGTTACTGACGTACAATGCTCACTAAGTAAATTTAAATTGTGACTGAGCAATGGTGATAAAGAAATAACATTTTTTTAAAAAAATCAGATTTTAATTAAATTAGTAATAACAGAAAAATAAAACTCCACAGGCAAAAAAAAATTAATTTTAATAAAGTTTTTCCATTTTTGCTCTGTGTTGCCCCATTCCAATCTTGAACCTTTATTCCACATTACATTCCTTCTCTACAATTCTATATTTGGATGGAAAGAAAAGTGGAAAGAAAAGTGAGGATAAAATTATAGGAATACTAAGAAGAAAAATTTCTTAAAATGGTGAAAAAAATAATATTTTTAAGCCTTTTCCTTCTTACTATTCTGTTTCCCCAATTTTTTTTCTCAATTCGAACCTATGGTGAACGTGGAAGGGGCTGGCTATTATGGCAGATTTAGTGCGTGTTTGGGATTGCGGCAGTGGGGTAAATTGGATTTTTTGGAGAGAAACATACATTTTGTATTGATTAACGTTTTTGAGGTGTTTGGAAAAACTAAAAAAAGATTATTGGACTTATCTTACTTTAAGATTTTATATCTAAAAGTAAAAAGTTTTTGCTTATTTGAACGTTTTGTCCTTTTTTTTTAATTTTAATTTTTATGTTATAATTTACTCTTTTCAGTTTTAATTATAAGACTCAGTTAACTTTTTTTAGAAAATCTTAAGAAAGCTAATTATATCATTTTAAAGCATTAAAATTGATTATAATATATTTACATGTAATAAGACTTTTTCCGGTCCTAATTATAAGACCCAGTTGAATTTTTAGAGAGACTAAGGAAGCGAAAAAAGTCAACTAAGTCTTATAATTAAGACTGGAGGTAGTATAAATGTCACAATATATTTACATAT
>JBAGKO010000008.1:5716682-5752072 GCA_037177275.1 Acacia concinna
CCGGCAATATTAAGAGCTTGTTTGGGAAGGTCTTATTTGAGATAATAAGATCTTATTTGCGGAGTACAAGGTAAGTATGTGAGAGAGGTCTTTCTCGTACTGCATAATAAGATCTTATTTTTGAAAAATAAGACCTTCCCAAACAGAGACTAAATAAGAAATGAGGTGGGACCAAGATTTTGCTAGGAAAGGCTCGTTGTTGCCACCAGCCCCCAGCCTCCGTCCAGGTCCTGTACTGTTTTGGTACATTTTCATTAGGTCAGTTAATTGACCATTTCTGGTTTTCAATCTCTTTCACTGTTTTTCGCCTTCCTCAATTTTTTTTTAGAATTTTTATTTTATTTCAAACATATTTCACTCCCACCTAGGACTGACTCTTCCATATCTATAATTTATCATTAGTTCTAAAATTTTTAATATGTATAGTTACTACTTAGTAAAGCCTCATACACTAAATGACCCTTTTTTTTTTTTTTGATAAAACATGGTATGCAGATCATATTCGAAATTTGGGACCGATAAATAAATAGTATGCCACCAGGTCTCAAAATCATTATTGTGGTAAGGACCTCTTAATTTACTTAATCACGTAAAAAAGTTATGTATTTAATGAATTAATTTAGGGCTAATCTTTTAGAATCAAATTTATACTACTCAAAAATATCACCTCCTATCCTTGACATAAGAGCATGTTAAATGTTTTTGAAAAAATTAAGGAAACAAAATAAATTACATTAAAGTATCTAAATTTATTGGTTTTCTCTAAACTAATTTGTCTTACTTATAGATCAATATATAATATAATAATAAGCAACATGTAATATGATTTTTTTATATGAGACTTTGTAGAGTACTGTATATTTGTTTGTATTAAACGTGAATTTTTAATGATTTTCCAAAAGCATTGTCACTTTTTCAAATTTAGCGAAAAAGAAAAATAATAAGTTGAATAGTTAATAGAACTTTAATCATATCTTTTCCACCAAATAGGGTTGAATTGCATAATTATTTTTAGAGTTCAGTTCTATTATTCACTATACCGGCGGCCCTGCCTTTGCATTCATCAATATTCTAATTTCAGATTCGAAAATTGAAAAGCCTTGAGAGACTTCTTTCCTTTTTGTTATGTCTGTATAATCTGAAAAATAGTACATGCAATTCTTGCAGTACTCTCTCTTTTTCTCCTTCTCTCTGTGTGTTTTTATTTTTTATTTTTTATTTTCATCCTGTTCCCTTCTGTTACCTTGCTTCCTGACTTGCACTTTCACTTCAAAAGATATTAATATGTTGATGATATAGCAACAGGAAAGGAAACACCATTTAATATCATCACAAGTGTACACTTGGTGCATTCTCTTAGTAACAACAGTTTTTTTTCTTTTTCTTTTTCCTGGCCAGCTTTAGCACAAAAGCTTCCAATGTCCAAAGACCGGATGATTAACGTACTCCTCATGTCGAGTGTTATTGCTGGGAAATACCGTGATCCACCATTGGTAGATTAGACTCAGTCCCAATAGAATTATGATCAAACAATACTACATAATTGCCTATATTTTATAGTTATTTTTGTTTATATATAGTGATTTTCAATTGGCATATATTCTCTTACCATATATTTTTCGCTATATATGATGAGTTTTTAGTAAGAAACATTATGTATGAGTTATATATATATATATATATATATATATGGTACTTTTTTAAAGCAACCACCAAGTATAGCTTTTTCTATTTTACAATATCAATCATCATAATTTTATCTTACAATTTATTTATATTCAACTCCGGATAATCTTCTGCCCTCTAAGAATCAATAATATATTAATTGAAGCATGCATTATATGTTATATTTTACAGTGATTGATCATCATTATTTTGTTTTGTAATCCATTTATTCAGCTCCCCAAATGAATCTTTTTCTCTTTTAGGATCAATGTCCGCTCCCTTGTTTCAAATGGATTATATAATAATGCATGCTTTGATTAATATATTATTAAACAATTCAATAATAATATATAATAAAACATGAGTAAAACATAACAACTTCAAATAATAAAGCAACAACTTCAAACCCTTATCAAATTGAGCAACAAGAGTAAATAGATAAATTAAGAACATAATGGGAACAAAGTTATCACTTTTATTGACAAAACAAAAAACCCAAATTGAGCAACATAAAGCACCGACTTTAAATAATAAAGCAAAATTTTTAAAATTTCGACAAAAACACAAAACCCACAATAGAAATCAAAATTGCAGCAATAAACGATCACTTTTTCATAATAAATTACATTTAAGAGAATAAAGTTTTTACTTTTATACAAACAACAAAACTTGCATAGTTTCCAAGAACAATGTATTGGAAAGAACTCAAAATTAGCTACCGACGTACAGATTGACTAACACTTTCATATAGATCATCACAACATATATCAAAAGGAGAAGAATCACAATTGTTTCAGCAACAATAGATAGAAAAATTAAGGTGGGGATGTCAAAAAATAGTGGTGAGAGATGTTATACGAGAGCGCAACGAAGAGATTTGCGAAGCTTGAAATTGATAAAATAGGGTTTAGACGTTAGTTTTTAAAGGTGTTTTTATGACAGTTATTTCAACAAAATTGTCAAATATAATATGTATCACGGTCGTTTCAAGAAAACCCACAATATATGAATTTATTGGGATTTTTATGGCAGTTTTTAAAAATTTGTCATATATTGTTTTCATATATATAACGCTTGTTTATATAACCGTCACATGCGTTAAGGCTGAGTGTCATTCAAGTTTTGTCTCTTTATAAATGGTAGTTATTTAAAAACCAACATATATGCTTCTCATATATATAATGTTCTTTTATAAAGCCTTCATATATGTATAGGCGGGGTATCGATTCAAATTCTACCTCTCTCTATATAGTGGTGGTTCTAATAACTATAATATATAGAACGTCATATATATACAATTATGTGATAGTGAAAATATCAATAACAGAAAGGTTTGGGTATATGATTGAGATATTCCTCCATAAAAGAAGAGCTACATCAATTGAGGAAGAAGCGTGAGGAACCTTTATGTGTGTGTGTACAGTGATTCAAAAGTTATGTCATATACTCCCTTGATTCTAAATACAAGACAATAAGTTTTTTTAAAGAGATTAAGGAAGATAAATAATTTAGTTAATCATATCATATGTAGTGTATAATTATATTACATATCAATTTATATAATATAATTTGAAGAAAAATAATAAATTTAATTAATTAGCCTTCTTAAAATTATTTAAATAATTAATTATGTCTTCTTGTTTCATCTATGCTGAATTTGTTGTGCAATATTATTGAAGTCTGTATTGGTGTTCTGATTTTAATTTGTGTGTGGGCACTTTAGCAAGTATGTCCGAATTCTTATAGTTATATATGATTCACTTGATTAACGAACCAGTCAGTCAAATAATTTGCTTCTCTGAAAACACACGTGATCAATGAAGACCTTCCAATCACGATTAATAAAAATTGTAATCCTTCTAATAAGATTGATAACAGGCGATTCTAAAAGTCATGTTGTGATCTAAAGCTTTTATAAGTTCAGATGTTACATATGTCTGTCATAAAAGTCATTACTGGTTTGTTTGATACAACAGATTTAGAGAGAAGGGGAGAGAAATTTTTTATAACTTGAATTATAAAAAATTGAGGAAGTGGGGTTAAAAATTTTAAATTATTTTTTTTATATTTTTTATTACATTCTCCCTTTATTAAAATTTTATAACACCAATTCTTTAATTTTTTAAATTTTAACTCTTAAAAATTTTATTTTTCCTCTTTTTCCCTCCCCTCCCATCATACCAAACAGCCCATACAAGTTGTGAGTATAATAGGCCAAAGAAAGTCTTATTAAAATGGTAGTAATTGATGCAACTAGGTGAATTGACGTTTTACGAGGCAGGAATATTTTATTTGCACGTGTAACTCATATATATACTGAGCATTTTTTTAAGAGCTAGTTTATTAAACAGAAGACGAGATTAGTTAGTAGTTATATTGGTCACGTGTAATAAATATTGTTTGGTTTTCCAAAAATACTATTTTTCAACATAACGACCATTAAATAAAAACTCCTTAATGTGTAGGATATTTTGAGCAAAAATTATAAAATGAACTAAAGTCTTATTTTAAAGAAATCTAATGTCCAATCAGCTTTGATTTTAAGAATTAGAGTGCTCACGTTTGATCATAATTATAAGATCTAGTTAGAAATTTGATCTGGCATTAAATATAAGACATTTATCTATTTTGTCTTCTATATTTAACCACTTTTTCGCAAACTAACATTGTCCATACTTCCTTAACTATAATTAAATACCATATTAATTTTTAGATTTGTAATTTTTCTTGATTATAATTTCCATAACTAATTTAACTAACATCCTTAATTTCTTTAAAAAAATGTTAACTAAATCTTATATTTAAAACTGGAGGGAATAGTGTTGTAGATGAAACTTACAAATTTGACGTGCATAAGAAAAATGAGCAAAAACTTAAAAAGTCTAGTTGATTAAATATACTCAAATATGAACGATGAAGGCGGTGATATATGAGAATGTGTAGTACGTGTAGCTTTTGAACATGTTGTGCATGCTTCCACACCTGCACATGGTGGTTGGTGAATGAATGTACGTAATTCAGCTTATACATAATGGGTTTTCTCTTCTTTTCGGGCATGTTTGATAATATAGTTTGGTGAAAATTTTAGTTAAAACTATAGTTTGGATAAAATTGTTAAATACCCTAAAAAAATTTTGAACTACGGTTTCTCCAAAAGTTAGGTTGGAAATCATAGTTTTCAATCTGTGATTTTTTCTTGCTTTTTAATTATAAAATTTAGGTTTGCGCAATCTGAGATAAAACTCATCTCACATGCTTATTTCAGAATCTGTAAAAGCTATTCTTACCTAAACACTCCCATTTTATCCAAACCTATATTTTTACAAAGGCTATTCTTAAAAATCTATTATAAAAAAGTTATTATGCTCTAAAAGCTATTTGCAAAAGTTAATCCAAACGCTCCCTTCATCCATCATTTATGCTTCCAAAATGTGAATAACCAATCTTCTTTGAAATTTAATTTCGGCCAGTTGTCCTTGGAATTTCTTAAAGCAATAGATATTACATTGAACCTCCCTTAAAAAAATCACCTAAAAATACAGTTATCTTTACTAAATTTTACTATTGTAATTATCATGGCTCATATGATATGAAAGGGGTATTGAATATATATTTGACTTGTATCACAATAATGAACCTTGTACAATGAGAACGAGTCAAGTTTATAGTTCTCAGCATAGATTCGACATCATTTAAAACTTTTGCCAGAAAAAGTTGAAGTAAATTTTTAACCAAAAGTAAATATTAATTCTTAAGGAACCAACTCCTACAATTAGAGCTAACCAAAAATTGGGAATGTGGGCCAGCCTACACCAACAAGCGGGCCTCACACTTTCGCGGGTTGGGGAACCGTGTTCCAACTCATGGGTTCATAGGTTGAGCCCTTAGGTTGGGTCCATTTTATAACTCTACCCAACCCCTGTATTTGATTCACTAGCCCTTTTTGGCATGAAGTAGTTGAGGTGTAACTTCCATGGGCTTTTGGGCTTTTATAGTCTTCGTCCTCTTGAATTGATTGTAGCCTTTACAAAACCCAATAAGATAAGCCCAAAAGCAAACTCACCAAAATACGAAGAGCCCCAAAACATACCATAGGATGTTAACCTCGTCGTGTCTGAATTACATTAAAAGGAGGTGAAGAATCTTAGTGTTAAAAAAATCTTGATAGCAATCGCAACGTGGTATTTCTTAAAGCAATAGATACTATATTGAACTTCCCTTAAAAATATCACCTAAAAATACAGTTATCTTTACTAAATTTTACTGCTGTAATTATCATCGCTCTTATGATATGAAAGGGGTGTTGAATATATATTTGATTTGTATCACAATAATGAACCTTGTTCAGTGAGAGTGAGTCAAGTTTATAGTTTTCGGCACATATTCAATAGTCCCTCCGGTCCTAATTATAAAGACTTTTTGGAGAATCTTAGGAAAGTCCTAAGAAAGCTAATTATATTACTTAATCATATCATATATTGTGTTTTATTACATTATATATTAGTTCATAAATCAAAGAACATAATTTAAAGAAAAACGAAAAATTTTAATATCTTAAAGTAATATAATTAGCTTTCTTAGGACTTTCCTAGGATTCTCCAAAAGGTCCTTAGGATCGGAGGGAGTATCACTTAAAACTTTTGGCAAAAAAAAAAAGTTGAAGTAAATGTTTAACCAACAAAATAATATTAATGCTTGAGGAACCAACTATTTCATTTAGACCTAACCCTAAATCGGGAATGTGGGTCAACCTGTAGCAACCTTTGGGCCTTGTGCTTTCACAGATTGAGATTTTTCCATCATTAACCCTGTTCCAACTCACAGGTTTGTAAGTTGGGCCCATTTTATCAGCTCCACCCAACCCCTATATGTGATTCACTAGCTTCTTTTTATTTTTCAGTTTTTGGCATGAAGTAGCCTCTTTGTTGAGGTACCGTTTTGGTTGTAACTTTCATGGGCTTTTATAGTCTTCATCCTCTGGAATTGTCTGTAGCCTGTACAAAGCCCAATAAGACAAGCCCAAAAGCAAACTCATCAAAAAACGAAGAGCCCAAAAACATACCATAGGATGTTAACCTCGTTGTATCTGAATTACATTAAACCGAGATGAATAATATTAGTGTTAAAAAGAATCTTGATAGCAATGGAGTTGAGTTCAATGAAAAGGGCTAGTTTTTTATAACGTGGCAAATCAAAGTTTGAAGTTGTGCTAGGAGAGGTGCCCCATTTTATATCCCCAATAATGCCTTGAATATCATTACATCTAATAAGAGAATACATGTGATTAGATAAAACAATCTTGATACACGTGTGATATGATTATACTCCCTCCGATCTTTAATATAAAACAAATTTGATGGGTTAATTTTGATATTAAATATAAGACATATTTTCTATATTTATAAACTTTTTTTTAATTTACCTTTATTGATACTTTTTTTAAAAAAATTGATGAGAAGAAAGAATGAGGAAATTAAAGAAGATGGCTAGAATATTTTAAAAAATACGTGTAATATTAAAGAACTAAACTAACTTTTTAAATCTAATCAAATTGAATCAGCATGTCTTATTTTTTTATAGGTGAATAGACATGTCTTACTATATCACAGGTTTTTTCATAAAATTATATTCACACATAATCTAAAATGATTCACTTTATTCTCAGTCCGTGAAACATACATTTCTGGAAGAGGAATGGCACTAGTGACGGTATTCATTTTATTGCTATTCAATTCTTAATGAAAATATTTAAGATATTTTTTGAACTAAATTATTATTATTATTATTACTTTTTAACCAAATCCAATATATTAAACACTATTCATTAAGTCGATCAAGGCAATGATTTGAAGGGTGAATGCTAAATTTGATAGTAAGTAATTCACCTAATACTCAATATATTCATAATTCTCTATAACAAAAGGTTGAATCCCAACATTTAGAAGACAAAAAAAAAAAAAAAACTAGCAACCTGGCTCATGATCACTTGTTCAATTCAAATCGCAGGGTTGGCAATTTGTACTGGGTGAACACTGGGCCACCCAAAGGATGTCTAAGCCATCTATGTTGGTATTATTGCTCAAATTCCTTCCCCCTCCCTACTAACTGTTACAAGTTGTAGCTAGACTTTGTAATTATTTTAATATCGTTTTGTCTTTTAATTAAAAAGAAAAACTAGGTCACCCCATTTTGGTAATAATTAGGTTTGATCAATATAACCAAGCTAGTCGCTAGAACATTGGTTCTTTAGATTACTTAGTCTGAACTTTGGCAAAAAAAAAAAAAAAAAAAGATTACTTAGTCTGACCGGTCAATCTAGTTTGATTTTTTTTAATTCCATGGCCAAATCAAATCACTCCATTTTTGTCTACCTATGTACTTGTGCCTAAGAGCTACACAGTCTTCTATTGGCAAAAAAGAAAAAGAAAAGAAAAAAAAAAGAGCTTATTCCCATAATTTGATTTCCAATTGATTTAGCTTTTGGATTATTTCTTCTTCTTGGGCCCATTCAACAGTTCAACGTGATTAATTAGATTCAATCCATTTGCAAAGCCCTTATTCCCATAATTTGATTTCCATTAATTGGTTTCATGCAAAAGCCCATTACATAGGGTATCCTCGTTACATCATAGGAGTGAATGATAATTTTTACACATTTAGAGGTATATAACAAGGGTTAAGGTAAACCCAGTAGGCTAATTTTTTTTTTAATTTAGGTGCATCTAATGCCCTTAAATATATTGTAATGCACACACTAATTTAAAGTATTTTTTTAGTTCACTTGACACCCTACATAATTTTTTCAGGAGCACCATTATCATAAACTATATTTTATATGCATCCAACACTTAAAAGTATTTGTTGAGTGTATCTAGTATTCTAAATAACTTAAATTTTTATGTGTAAAATTGTGCAAAAAAGTACTTTAGTGTGGTGAACGCCTCAGGAAAAAAAAAAAACTCAGTCCTTCTTATGGGAGTCCAAAATTTGAATTGTCTAAGCTATAGCCCTACAAGAGTTGTATGTAGATTTGAAAGTTCTTTCCATTGTTGCCCTTATTTAATTATATATATTGTATTAACTAAAATGTTGGTGGTACCCAATATTTGTTCTATTCTCTCTTTTATTTCCCTCCTCATAAATAAGAGCATACTTTAAAAAATATTTATTTTATACACACTTATTGTTTTAATTAATTTTAACAACTTTTTAAAATCACATAATTTAATTATCAACTCTTATAGGAAGGAGTATTTGAGGGTGTTAGATGCAACACAAAATACTTTAGGGCGCATTGGATGAATCTGTAAAAATATTTTAGGGTGTTGGATGAGTCTTATCCCTATATAATAACTAATAGTTACAACTTGTGAAAATTCATAGAAAAGAAAGACATTATTTATCTTTATCTTCTTTACCATTTTTTTTATACATAAATTTTTGGAAGAGGGTTGAGCTCACCCACAATCTAAGGGCAGGTTGAAATCTCCATTCCTCCTAGGTGATATCGATGTTGGGCAGGGCAAGTTGTCAATTACTCTCAGACGTTAACCTACGCACCCTGTAGCGAGGATGCCTCCCCACACGCCGCGACTGGAACCACAACTAAGTGGTCTTCCTAGGAATTGAACACCATTCCATTCTGTGAGTGTGTCCAATCCCCTCGCCAGTTGAACCCACGAACAATGGATATCTTCTTTACCATCTCCCACCACTTTTATCCCTATGTTTGCATAGAGATAAAATTAGGGAAAAATAATACTATGAAGAAAAAGTCCCAACAATAGTAAATTTTGCTATCATTTTAAAAAGTTTGTTCCCTTGTATTCGCTCCCCCTCACTTAATTTTCTCTATCATATGGATTGATGTTTAATGGTTGAGATTTTATATTGTATTTAAAATATTATTGTAAAATTGAATATTAAATTATGAAAATGTTTCTACAGAATAAATATAAATCGTCAAAAGTAAATCCCATAATGAATAAATTAAGCGGAGAGGAGGTGGAAAGAGGAGTTAGTGAATACACTATGTATTTTCTCATATTTTCCTCACACTTCTCTCCCTATTCAAATATACTCATAAGAATACACTGACAGGCCTCTTTTTCAATTAATGTTTGTGTTCTCCCTTCCTCCTCGACCCCAATCATGCTCAATCATTAAGGATGAAGAACCGCGAATCATTCACAACTTTTTTTCTTTTAAGAAAAAATTTCCTTTAAATGAACATGGAAGAAGATCAAGATGATGGGAAACAGAAAAGGGAAGAGATATGGGAAGGATTGAAATTTTCTTATTTGATTTATATTTTATTCAATATTTTAAAAAAAAAATACTTACTACGTTTTCCCCCCTGTCATACTAAGCATACTCATATTTACATTAACACAGATTAATTCCATGAACAATTAAGAAGATACTCTCTTTAATATTAAATATAAGACCTAATTGATTTTGTTTTGAAGTGATTAGTGATATTAATTATATTAGTTAATTGTTATAATATCACATGATGATTTAAAAATATTTCTAACTTATGATTTTAAATTCACCATTTATCTTTATGTTTGTATTTATGGGAAGTGGGGGAAGTAGAATTTCTCGTTGTATTTGTATTTAAATTATTGTTGTGTCTAATTATAATTAACAGAGTATTGAAATGGATAGTTTGAAAAAAAAAAGGTTAAATATAAAAGATAAAGTAAATAAAAATCTTATATTTAAGACTAAATTAAATTTTTAACTAAATTTTATAAATAAGACAGTACAAAATACGTAGCCTAAAAATAACTCTTCCATTTTAAAGAAATAAAGAGACTTGCTTATTCATCAGAGTTTGATATTGTCCATATATGTTAAGGTGATGACTTGCTGTTGTACGGACGTACTGTCATCCAAAAAATACCCCATTATCCTATTTATAAGATCATATATATTATATTAATCTTAAGACCATCACTTACATAATTTATTTATTTTTGACCAGTCATCATTTATAAAATTTAATGAAACATTAATGATACGTTTCAAAAACACAACCTCATGCATCTTTTTTTTTTTGTTTCCGATACATAACCTCATGCATCTTTTTTAGGTCTATATTTTTCATTTTTCTCTTTCTCGTTGTCTTCTCTTCTCTTCTCCACACTCTTAGATATAAAAATGCATGGTTTAAATTTAATATATTGTAAAAATATGATTGTAATATTTTATAAATTAATTTTTTTCCAATACAACAGTTTTAAACTGTTTGGATCAAATTTGATCAATTTAACTTTTTTTTAAAATTTTTATAATAACAATTTTATAAAATAGAAGAAAGATCGAGGAAAAGAAGTTGACCTAAATCATCTTTTTTTTTCAACTTTTGATTTTAATAATGGTTTTATTTGATTAAGGGCGATTTGAAAAGTTGTAAGAAATTTTGACATTTAACTAATCTTAACTAATTTTTTTAATCTTAAACAATGCACTTTATAGAGAGAAAGTGGGAAAGCCGACATGCATGTTGGAATTATAAATTAAACTAGATCTTATAAATTATAAGCCACATGATGGAATTACAAAAAATAAAAGGAAGAGTCACTCTTTAGAGAGAAAGTGGGAAAGCCGACAATGTTTCATCGGATACAATTATGATAAGAGTAGCTAAAACTCATGTGTAATCACTTTTAACACATAAGACAACTATGAAAAAGTTTATTAGTTAACAACTAAAACATACTTATATACTCCTGGTCCTAATTACAAGATTTAATTGAATTTTTTTGGAGAATCTTAAAAAAGCTGATTATATTATTTAATCACAACATATGTTGTGTTTTATTATATTATATATTAGTTTATAAGTCAAATAATATAGTTTAAAGAAAAATGATAAATTTTAATATTTTAAAGTAATGTAATTAGTTTTTTAAAGATTTTTTTAAAAAAATAATTAAATCTTATAATTAGAAAAAAAGAAATATTATATAGTTTTTTTTTAAGATAAAAAGAAGGTTACAATGAAGCTTGTCCTTTTTTGCCCAGCCATTTGGTTGGTAAAAGTGTCAATTAATACATAAAGTACTATCATGAACTTGCATAAAACAAAAGAAAACACGCGTTAATGTATATGGAGGGAAAAAGTAGTGCTAGATGTTTTTGTTAATCACAAGGCATGATTGAAGGGCACATTTGATGTGATGCAATATTGGATTGCAATAGGTTTGATGAAATGATAGAATTATGTATATCCACCTCTCATGTTGACTCTTATTCTAACCATTCAAATATATAGCATCATTTCACAAAAGTACCCACTTTCATGCACTCTTATTTATACTTTCTTACTCCTAAATCATTTAATCCTTCTTTTATTATTTCCCCCCCATAAAACTATGAAAGTATTATATACCTATCCCCATCTTCATATTATAAGTCACTTTAATTTAAAATACTTCACTAAATAAAAACAATAATTAACTCATTAAATATTTCTTAAAATGTTAAATACTAATCCCCATCTTCATATTATAAGTCATGTTCTTTGTTTTATTTTATAACTCATATCATTAAATTTTTCATATGAACAAAATTATTCAGTTATTATTGTGGATAGTTTTTTCTCATGGGCTAGTGTATATTAACTCATATTAATTTTAATTTTTGATTTCTTATATACAATTTTTTTTAAAAAATTATAAACATGTTTATTTAAGTATGCATGTAATAAAATAATTAATCATATTTTTACATGATTTTTCTATTTTTGGATTAATTAAGTTTATTAAATTTTTATCTCATAGGGAAAAAAGTTTAACCAACAACTATTTGCAAAAGCATATGTTTTCAAACAGAGTGGAGATCCATTTAATTGAGGCAAAACGTAAGAGAGGTCAATGTATTTTACTCTATTAAATATTGGTAAAGTTGGAATGTTGTTAAATTTTAGAGAAAATGACAATTAAATATCATTTGAATTTGTAAAACCCCATACAGTCTATTAACAAATGGTAAAGACAAATAAGTTCTTGAGTAGGAATCTGAAATTTTTAAAATGTTGCACTTTTACCGAAAATGCCCCCACTTTTTTTTTAAAGGCAAAATCTCTCATTGACCAAAGTTCTACTGACCAACGGCACCAGAGCGTTGTCGGTTGCTGCCAACAATGTATGGGGGCTCAATGGTAACATATCTTTTATACCTCCAAATGGTTGGGGTTTAAACCCTCGTCCCAACATCACTTTGCCACAATTTGGCCTAAAAAAAAACCTTGTCCAAAAAACATCCTACCAATAAGGAGGTGGCAATAGTTGGCGAAGCTTTGGCCGACAATGGATTTTTCTTTCTTTCTTTTTTTAAAAAAAAGAAAAGAAAAAGTGAGGGGCATTTTGGTAAAAGTACAACATTTAAAAAAGGGGTTATTATTCATTTTTGCCCCAAAAATTGTTTAAGAGGAGCAATTTTACTCTAGAAGTTTTTTGTAGTACAATTTTGCTCCAAAATTTTTTTTTACAGCAATTGTACCCTGAAAATATCAAAAGTGGAGTAATGTTCAAGAGGAGCAATTTTAACTCATAAGTTTTTCTTATAGCAATTTTGTCTCAAAAGTATAACAAATGGAGTAATGTTGCCCATCCCCATTAAAAATGGTTAATTTTAACCATAAGTTTAACCATATTATGCATTCAACATAGCCACCTCATCTGGCATAGCCACCTCTTCTTCCACATCACTTCCTCCCTCTCTATTACTTACCATCAATCCCATCCTTTTCTCTTCTGCTATAACCTCTGTCCTTCCTCCTCCACTCATCTCTTCCTCATTTATGACACCAAAAATGTCGGAACCACCACAGCTCTTCCCCTTCGCTCTCTTTCTCTCTTCTTCCACAATCAAAGTTGTGAAGATCAAAAGCACACCAAACACAAATCTAAGAAGCACTTAAATAAGAAAATTTTAATTGAGGATAGTGTTTTCCACCTTTATTCCATCAAATAAAAAAATAATTCACATTCCAAGATTACGAATTAGAACAAAATAATATATAATACGATCAAGCAAATTAGAACAAAAGATATAACGAAACCCAAAATTTATTATTTGAAAAACAATTAGAATCATCCAAATCTACAAAGATTTGAAAGAAACCACCAGATCTAACAAAACCCTAAAGAAATTATTGAATCTTCAAAACCTTAATGAAATATTTCCTATTTGCAACGCCTCATAAACAACAATATCAAATGACAATTAGTGAGGAGAAGATGACCCCCATTCATCTATTTCATCGTAGGATCAATGAAGTGTTGCGGCAAAACTCATAATAGAAAGGGAAAGGAAGACAATACAAGTAAAAAAGGCGATGAAAAGAAAGCAAAAGAGGCTAGTCTGAAATAGAGATTTATTCAATTAATCCGATTAATCCAGGTCAAGAAATAAGGAAAGGAATCTAGTCAAATCATATTTCAAAAATAAAAAAAAATTCCTACAATAAAATTTTAACTTCTATATATTTAATGCCTACAAATTCTGATCTGCTTATGATTTCGGATTTGCCTATGATTTTGGATATGATTTCCACAATTTAGAACATCAAATCCCACAAATTCTTACTCATCACCATCTCCTCCACCTTCAAGTCTCAAGAGAATCCAATCTCACCGTAGGTTTCACTCCCTCCCCCCCAAAAAGGTTGAAACCACAATTGCCAATCATGGAAATCACTGTAGTCAATTGCCATGGTCATCTCTGTTGCCGTCAATTGCTTCATCCTTGCAAGGAAGCCGCTATTCGTCTTAAGGGAAGGTAAACACGCTTCTGTCGTGTGGCTACCATATATGCATAAATTAGTCAAATATAGGATTTAACTGTAAAAAATAACTCTGGTTAACGGCAGGGTAATATTGCTCTAATTTTGACACTTCTAAGACAACAATTATTAAAAAAAAATTCTAGGGTAAAATTATTCTTTTTGAACAACTTCTGAAGTGAAAATGAGCCTTAACCCTTTTAAAAATTTTAGATTCCTACCAAGTATTTATTTATGTTTTCCATTTCTTATTGGACTTTATGGGATTTCACAAATTTCAATGATATTTAATTGTCATCATTTTCCCAAAATTTTAAGAGTGTTGATTGGATTTAAGGTTTTTTTAGTTATGGTGAAATATGTGGAAAATGACTAATAAATAGGACTAATGGAGTAATTTGCAACTGGAATAAAATTGAAAAATATTAATTATTTTCCCTTTAAAAAATTAGGAAAGAAATTTATTCTAGAAGACCCTATAATATAGGATAAGAGAGAGTAATTTGCAAGTAGCGCGAGGTAATATTGTTGATGGGGAGGGAATTGAAAAGGAAATTAATGGATTTCCTATTATATATGATTGGCCGCATGACATTTATTTGGAAGTGGAATTGGGTTTTCCACCACCTCTTAGAATTAAAGATAGATGTCAAATAAGAAAATTAATTATTTTTTAAGTTATATTTACACGTCAAAATTTATACATGTACAAATGATTACCACTCGCGGATAATTAATTAGTTTTGTTATTTTGGACATTTATATAATTCTCCCTATAAAAAAAATCCATTTTTGTTTTTGGAATCTAATTAAGCTATTTTTCCTGACAAAAACACCCTCACAGTATATCTCAACTAAAATTTCGTTCTTCACCCACCATTATTTCGACATCAATGAGTTCGAAGACCGCATGGCTGGCCACCATCTAGTCTTTCTCGTACGTCAATCTCATCTTTGTTCCAATACAAATAACATATTTTTAGTCTTTTATTATCTTAAAACTAGCTTTCTATGCCATCCTTAATTTAAAATAAACACACAAAATTAAATAATATGAGGGAAAAATATAAATACACATATAAAACAAATATCTAGTCCATAATCTTTCCTATTCCCATTTCATCAAAAAATCTTTTCAGCATACCGTAAATGACACCTTATACATGCATAAAATCTTTTTCTACTAATTAAGCTTGTTTAATTATGTGATGAAACTTTTGAAGCAATTAGCTAAGGTTAGATACCCTGCTTGACATGATCTCTCTCTCATATGCTGAAGCAAAAGCAGCTTCCGCAGAAAGTTTCTCTAAGTGGTTGAAAACATTAATATTTTAGGACTTATATCTAACATCTCAAAAAGGAATATAAATCTCACTTCTGGCCATAGAATAAATTTACTAATTATTTCTGTATGGATGGATAGATCTTGTTTAGAATTAAAGTTTATAAAAGAGAAAAGGAACATGATTTTCTCTGGGTCTGAATTGATTCAATAAGAGAAGAAGAACAAATACAGATATAGGTGGGCATCATAAAACAAATCATTTACCATAGTATATTAATGCTAGAAATGGGGCATGCGCGCAATCAGAGAAAAGTTCTTTGCGACAGTGAGAGAAAAGTTTTGGGCATGCATGAAATAATGTGCCAAAGTTATCCCTTCTTTTGAAGTAATTGGACCCTCTCCTTTTTCATATTTCACCAAATCTTTCCCTTCTCACTATGACAGCTCAGTTTTGGACTTACCCCCTACTTTATATTAAGAACCATGTGTTCATTGGTACACGAATATAATATATATAAAGAATACAACAACCTCAGTACCAAGCCTTATCCTGGTTAAAAAAAAAAAAAGCTTTATCCTAAGCGCTTCATTGTATTCCAATTAAACTCTGATAAAATCCTATGCTTGAATTACTTGATATATAAAGAAGATTAAGCTATTTTTATAATGGGAAAATGATACCAAGTCTCAATTAAGAAAAATAATATTAGAAAAGTCTCTTAGATTGCCAATGACAAATGAATAAGCAACCATGCATTAAAATCTGAATGAACTACCATTGACAAGTCATAAAACTTTTATGATATTATCTTTTTTAATTGGGGACTAAGTGTCATTTTTCCTTTTATAATTGATTACCTCTGAGGTTCAGTAGTTAATCCTGAATGTACAATGGCTCAGGATCAAGAATTGGGATAAACTCTGAACTTGAAACAAGATAGGTCTACAAGCATAATTAATATTAAATAAATTAATGAAACATCATTTTAAATATGTATGGCACTATCAATGAAATTAACTTTTGAGAGAATCATTATTCGACAATTGAAAGAATAAGCTGAATAAGGTAGAACATCATTATTAGGCAATTGACAGAGAATGACTAGCTATAAGATGGACCACCAAAACTATGAATGGAATTGATACTATTTTAATTTATGAAAAAGCCTTATTAATTAACTGTTCTTAATATAGATATTTTTTCCAAAAGAATGTACGGAAAAATTACTAGTGAAATGTTTTGAAGAAAAGTTCAGTCAGATGACTCAGAGCCATGGAATGTGAGATGTATTAAAGCCAAAATCCAGGCAAGTTTTATTAAGACCCATATAATCTGGTGGACTGATCGGACCACACTATATAAATAATTCATACCTATGTGACACACATGAACTAATACATAAAGCATATTTTAGTCCAAGTCACCGATTATGTTTGATTAAAGAGGTTAACGAGGATGATGTTTCAGAGTTTGAATCTAGTTGAGACCTGTCATTTTTCGCTTCAATCCATCCAAATTGGAGTCTTCTCAAGACATGGTTTGTGTTTGAGACTGTGTGAAAGTAAATAGGATCACCATTATTTGAAAAAGTGTTAGCTTTTTAGCCTTGGCTAATTCAATATATCACTTATTAATAGCCCCATTCTCTTGATGTTTCCTCTTCAACCCTACCTCTTACCTAACTTTAAAGATGATCCATAATTCATCATCTTACACACAATATGGGGGCCGGGGTCTCTCAGCCTTCACTAGCTTCCAACATGTATAAAATGATGGTTTCTTAAGCAACAGCAACTGGATCAAGCATAATTACCATTGCTCATTTTCTTAAAAAAGATATATGAATTAATAATTGTATTGAAAGAGCTACTTCAATATTAAAATATGTAATGTTTTATTGGAAATATGAAACATTATATAGGACTCGCGGAAGAATTGCAGTCGTGTCTATTAAAATGGTAGAATGTACAAATAAAGGTCACATTGGATGCGCTAATGCAGATTTGAAGGTAAATCAAATAGTATTGAACTATCTAAAAAGGTAGAGAGAATTAAAGAGAACACTCAATAAATTTATTGAGTAGGATTTTTAGTTAACAATCTATCTAAAGTTTTTTTTGGTTTGTTTTGATGTTGCTGCTAAGCACAATGATATGGTGCGTTCTATTAATTATATATCTACCCTACTTAGTGAAATTAAGTTTGTTGTTTGTTGTTATTTATAAAAAAATTTGTATTGGTTTACCTAAAATACCAATAATTATTCCTATCGATGAAAAATCATTTTAATACATGCAATCAATATGAATAGCTTGAGAAAAATTATAAATTTAGAAGGCAATATAGATTTAGGTGTTATACTAATTAGGACCAAGATTAAGTAAACCTCTCAACTAGTACCGAAATGAATTAATAAGGATAGTTGATAAAGGGGGAAAAAGCTTTTCCTCATCGTCAAAGACGATCCCTTGACCAATAACCTTGCTGCTATGCAAGTTATGCAATGTGGCAAGTTTATTTAAGGGTTAACGTAATTTTTGATTCTTTAAATTTAACTTAATTTTGGTTTGGTCTCTTAAATTTAAAACATATGGTTTTAGTCCTACAAGTTTACTTCGTTTATAACAGTTAATTTCTGAAGTTTGAAAATGATATGGTCCTGCTTTTAATGGTGTTAATTCATCTTACGTGTCACTAACATCATTAAAGTAGCCTATGTGACATGCTTATTAGAACAGTGACATGTCAAATGATATTATTTTAATTAATTATAATAACATAACAAAGGACTTTGTCCTCTTATTTTCTTTTTAAATTAAATGTTCATCTTATAATTAACTAAAATAATGTCATTTGTCATATCAGTTGTTCTAATAAGTATGACACATAAACTACTCTAACAGTGTTAGTGTTACATCAAATGAATTAACATCAAGGCAGAACCAAATCATTTTCAAATTTCAGGGATCAAATGTTATAAATATAGTAAACCTGAGGGATTAAAACCATCTGTTTCAGATTTTAGGGACAAAAAATGCATGGTTAAAACTTGAGGAACTAAAACTAAAATTAGATTAAATTTGAAAAACTAAAAGTTACATTAACCCTTTATTTAACTAAGTATATTCTTTATTATATTCATATTGCCATTTTCTTCTAGTTGCCAGGAATTTAAAAAAATTTTGGAAAGATTCATGAAGTTTTTCTTTACTAAATCATATAACAATAAATATATGACTAAGACATCGAGCCTTCAATTCACTTCTGATCACCTTCTGTCGGTAAGATTTAATTGGCTCAATCCACAATAATTTTCCTTTTCGTGCTTATTGACAAGTTATTGATTTCCACTGTTAACAATTGTTGTACCGTGAAAGTTGAGTTTAAAATAAATGCCTTCGTATTTGACAGAACGGGAAAGTTCTGAAGTAAAAAAAAAAAAAAAAGTTTAAAGAATATAAGGTGGTGGTGGGGAAGGTTTTATAATTGGTGGCTACATGGCGTCATATCTTTTAGTAAAAAGATGGTTTCTTGTAACAAGAAGAGGCCGTCCCCCACAAAGCCATCTATAGATTTTCTTCTTAGTGCTAAAGTGGTGTGGCCTATAACGTCGTTTCAACCTACATATGTATATCAATTTTTTCTTTTTTGTTATAATGCTAAGACACACTTTGCTCTTACTTTAGCTATATGGCCATATTCATAACTCCATTTTGGTTTTTGTCCTTATATTCTATGAGGTGGAAACAATTAATATTCCCCCAAAATCCTACGTTCCCTTTAAGTCTTCCTTTTCTGGTCCATCCCAATCTTTTCAATATCAACTTCACTACTATGGTGATCCAACCTTTTTTTTTTGTTAGTTTGCCGATTATTAGATTTTTTTGCCATCGTGTTCATTAGATTGCTTTGACAAGTGAATCAATAACAGACCCACGTCATTAAATTTTACACATGTGAATGAAAAATTTTACTTTTTTTTTTAAAATTATTGTGAAGAGTTCATTTTTATGGGATATGGTATATTATATCAAACATAGATAAAATTGAAAAGTTGTTAAATTTTAAAGCAGAGTTGATTACTAAAAAAACAGAGTAAATGGGGTTTAAAGTTTTTCTCAGCTTTAATAAAATATGTTGGAAGTGGTTTATAAATAGGATATAAGAATAAATGTATAATGTGATTATTGTGATTGATTTCGTATAAAAATGGATAGGGTTTTTTAAAATTTATATGAACAAAATATAGGATATGTTGTGTTAGTAGTCTTGTTTTATTATATTATTGGACATATTTCTCATATATTGCAAGAAATTTGAAAATAAAATACGTATGACTGACTTCTTATTAGTAGTGCAATTTGCATAGAAATTTTTTATATTTTATTCAATATTATAGCCGACACTTGACATATATGCTTTCACTATGGTGATCCTGCCTTTATTTTTTATAGTTTGGCGTTTTATTTGAGAGTTTTGACAGTACAACTGGATCAATACGAGATCTATCAAGGAAAAAAAAATCCATATAAATAATTAAATATGTAGTAAGTCACGATTCAGTTGTATGTTTTAAGTAATGTAATTCAAATTTTAGGCTCCATTTAATGCATGAAAAGGCTTTGTGTTTTCATATAACTCAAAATAATTAAGTGGACACACGTAATTTTTGCCACATAAAATGCAGAAGTTGATTTTTTCTTTTTTGCCATCCAACCGAAGAAGTTGATTGTGGCAAGCAAAATAAGTGGACACATATGTAATTATATTATGGCTATGCCATGAGCTATGAATTTGGCAACCTAAGATAGACAAGGCGGCGTAGGTTAGATATGGTCTATCACCTATGTTTGATTAAAAGCTATCATCCACAGTTTCAAAGTTAACTAGAAGGTACTTGCAGGTTCTCATACAAGGAATATAATTCTTGTCAACCCATGCTAGATTTGGTTATACAGATGATTACAGACATCATCACGACTGGATTCGATTTTTTCCTTTTACACACACACACACACACACATTGTAGAATTTGATTAGTATATAAAAACAGCTGCCCGTCGCTAAATATAATGCCGCCAAATTAAGATCATTAAATTTCGTTGCTATGTACAAATCCCTTATCAACAAAATCTTTACATTGAAAGTAGGATTTAAACTCATGATTCTGTATTTGACAACTTTCTGGTAAAATCGAATCTTAACCTTTCTATTAACATATTACCATCACCAGCATAATTGTGCTAAGATTATGTTCGGTTGTTAGGTACTAACAGAATGTGTAGGGGGCCAAAATAACCTGTGATATTCTGGTCTCCATCCATGTCTAGTAGTCTAGCCGTATAAACTGTAGTGTTTCTTTGTGTATAGCATTGGCATCTAATAATAGTAAGGGAAAATGTCTCTTAAGTCCCAAAGAACAAACATAATTATTAAAAAGTCATACCAATTTTAAAAAGTGAAAAATTAACAACTTAGCAGCTGGAATTAATAATTTAGTAGGCCCAATTTACAACTTTGACAACGGGTTTTAACAACTCTGTTTCAATATTACTAAAAAGTCACATCTCAACTTCATTTCTTACCAAAAAGTCCCAAAGTCACAAGAGAAAATTAACAACTTAGTAGTTGGAATTAACAACTCAGTAGCCCCAATTTACAACTTTGACAGCGGGTTTTAATAATTCTGTTACAACATTTTAACAAATATCACCTGAGCGTTGTAATAACTTAATAGTTGGAATTGACAACTTAGTAGCCCCAATTTACAAATTTGACAGCGGGTTTTAACAACTCCGTTCCAACATTTTAACAAATATCACCTGGGCGTTGTAAAAATTGAGCATTTAAAATTGACAACTTAGTAGCCCCAATTTACAATTTTGATAGAGGGTTTTAACAACTCCGTTCCAACATTTTAATAATTATCACCTAATCGTTGTTAAAAATGTTGGAATGGAGTTATTAAAACCCGCTATCAAAGTTGTAAATTAGGCCTACTAAGTTGTTAATTTTCTCTTGAGATCTTAGAACTTTTTAATAATTATATTTATTGGTGGGACTTTTTAATAATTATATTTGTTGCTTGAGACTTAAGAGTCATTTTCCCTAATAGTAATACGTGATGTGTAAAACATTTCTAAAATTTACAAATTCATATATATATATATATATATATCTATGTATATTTGAGTATTTAATTATTGAGTCATTATTATAACTCATTGAATATGTAATCTTTGTTAATCTGACTAACAGTGTCAACATTAAAGAACTGAAAAGTATTTTATAAATATGAGGGACTATGTTCCATCTTGCTCTTGCGTTTAACATTTATTTGAAGCTAGTCTTGCTTCTACAACAAAAGATGGCTAACCAACCTCTCCTTTTTTATACCTTCCCATCTAATTGGAAAAATAAATTAATGCTCTAATAATTACTTATCACAATCACAAAAAATGCAGTTCATAACTTGTATATAAATTTAAAAATATACAATACATATTACCCTTTGGTATTAAATATAAGACCTAACTTAGAAGTGAATTTTAGTCCTAAATATTTGGCCATTTTTCATTTTGTCTCTTATATTTATCATTATTCTTCAAAATAATTAATTTTTTTAGAAGTTTAAACTAATTAGTTTGGCTTATTAATTGGTATATATATTTATATATACACATAATATATAATGATACATATAAGTATATTTTAGAGAGATTAAGTCACATATACTATAGTTAAGTAATTTATTTATCTTCCTTAATATTTCTAAATTAGATAAATAGACCTTTAGGACCAAAGGGAGTATGAAACTAGAACTTGCTTGAATTCCATTAGATAGCAATTGAGCTATTTCCCTAATTATGAAAAAAGGTGAGACCTTACATTATGTAAAGTTAAGATTTTAAGTGAACCGAGTAATTTAGGTGAGTTTCATCATTTCACAATTTAACTTCTTTTCTTTACTTACCGGCCCCAAAACAAGCTGCCCCTGATTGTTGAATCTTTTTTTTTTTCCTTTTCTTTTTTAATATGGGGTTAGAGCATATCTGCGATGAAAATCATGACAAAAATCAACAAGTAGAATCCAAACAAATTTCTCTTTTTCTATTAAGAATCTAAACAAATCTAAAGTACCGAAATTTGATCCATTTAGTAAAGATATAATTTATATCTCACAAAAACACATGTTTGAATTTTTCTCACATGACCACTTTTTTGCATGTTTAGAATTGTTTTGGAGGTGCCAAAACGTGATTTTAGCTCTAATATCAAGTGATTTGAAACAACATCAACGTAATTCCAAGCACACAAAATAAGAGAACAAATAAGATGATTGTGTCTTGGCAGGAGGAAGACAATTATAAGAGCATTAAAAATCATTTTAAAAAAAATTAGTTATAATCAAAATTCAAATTCAAATTCAAATTAAATTGGACATGCCCCATCAGGTACAAACTTTTGTCCAAGGTAAATCAGGACATTACAAGACTTTATGACGTTGGATATATATATATATATATATATATATATATATATAGTCTGAGGTTTCAGTTTCAAACTTATAAAGCTGAGAGGTAGCAACCAGGAGGCAAGCCTACTTCACCTTATCTACTAAATTTAATGTTGTCCCTATACACATATGTAACTGTTTCTCTTTTAATGGATCGGTTTTTTGGTTCGTTTGAAGTTGTTTTTAGGACATCAGATACGTGAAAAAGTAACAAGTTAAAGAAAAAAAATACATATTTATTATATAGCCATAAACATGTGAGTATTGTTTTTTTTTTTTTAAAAAAAATGCATACATCAATGTTTTCTCCATCAATCCATCACATTTTCTATGTATTGTTAGGGAAAATAATTAGAAAATGATATTTAATTAGCCTTTTCCATGAGAGTAAGAACTCATGAAAATAAATTACTACTAGTAATTTGGAACCCTAGGTCCTTGGATTTAAAGTGCGAATAACTTTTAGGGTTAAAGTGCAAATTTATCTTGAAAGTATTCTCAAGTTCAATTTTGCCATAGAAGTTTTCTCATGTTCAATTTCACCATAAAAATTTTAAAACGTAACATTATTGCTTTATACCATTAAAAAGTTGATTGTTAACGTCAATTTTTTAAAGATCAACATTAGTTTTTTTAGTGATATAGAGCAACATTAATATGTTTTAAGACTTTCAAGGCGAGTTTGAATCTAATAACAGCTGGTTTCCTATGAGGGGAAGGGAGGGAAAGTAAGTAGAGGGAAAAAATTTTTGGAGTTGGATTTAAAAAAAAAATTAGACAAGTGGATTTAAAAGTTTTTAATTATTTTTTTAATATTTTCTTTATTAAAATTTGGTAACCCCACTTCTTAAATTCTTTTAAAATTCAGCTTACAAAATTTTTCCCTTCTCGTCTGAATCTCTTATACAAAACATACCCTAAAAAACTTTTAAGGCAACAATTCTCCTTAGCTAAAACTTTTGGGGCAAATCTATATATTAACCCTAACTTTTAATCCCAAAAAAAGTTGAAATAACTACTCCCTCTCCCTCTTATCCACAATATAAGTCATTTCAACTAATTTCTTGCAACTAAAAAATGGTAGTTATCTCCTTAATTGCCTTAACTTGAATATTTCTTTCTTCAATTTTACTCATATATATTAAATTAGGTTGGGAGTCGAGATGGGAGATAAAAATATAAAAATGTCACATTTGAGCATTAATTTCATAAGCAAAATTGTAAATAAGTATAAAGTGACTTATATTGTGGACTACATTATTTTTTTAAACATGACTTATATTGTGGATTATGATATTTTTCTAAAATTGACTTACATTATAGTTGCCACAGTAACAAGTCAACTAACCGTTGTCCCTTGGGAACCAAGAAGGCGTCAACAGTTCTCGCATCGCATTAATCACCAAAATTTTGCCTCCCACGAATATTTTTGTACAAGATATTAGCGTTAATTGGTCAACCATGTTTTCACGAACATATCTTTTTCCTTAAAATTTATTTGCACACGCAATAAATGGGGTCTGGATGATAATAAAATTGTGGATTTTTTGTTAAAAAAAAGAAAGAAAAATAATGCGAGTTTATGTATATAAATAAGTGGGCACAAAGCTAAATAGAGATCCAAGTGGGTCTCTCTACCTCCCCTTCCACCATCGCTATAGCAGAAAAACTCACCAGAAACACCCAACGAATATGAGTGCATCAGAAAACCCTAACTCTCATAAGTGCGAGACCAGAAAATCTTCTCCTTCTTCTTCTTCAGCTAATCTGAGGCTATTTGGTTTCCCATTAAGTGCAAGTACCCGTGGTGGTTTCATTTCCGCCTCACCAAACAATAAGAGATCATTCAAATGCCATTTCTGTCATAGAGAATTCTCTAATTCTCAAGCTCTTGGTGGCCATCAAAATGCCCATAAAAGAGAACGCCGTCAAGCCACTTTAGCTCATTTTGACAACCTTAACCGTCATCTTCTTCCTCATCGCCAACACTTCGAGATCACATCATCATCTGCACCATCTGAACTGTCCATGACCGACCTTGTTCATCATCATCATCATCACCATCAACCTTTTCAGTCCGAGCCAGAGCTTTGGAATGAAGTTCGATACGACAACAGAGAGGCACGTGATGATGCTGAAAAAGATCGCTCTAGTGATGAAGGATCAGTACGAAATGGTGATGATGGTGTTGATCTTAACTTGAGTTTATAGCTTTTGGATAAGAATTGACAATGACTAGCCGGAATTATAGTACTCCAACTTGTCCCCCACCCCCTCCCTCCCGCGTTCTTATCTGTTTTAATTTATAAATATAAAACATCGGGTTGATTTGTCTTATCTCAAGCCAAAATGCTAGTACTTATTACTATGTTAGAGCCATTTGGGCTTGTCTCTTCGGTATTTAGGTGAAGTTCTGAATTTGTGCTTGTTTGGGAACTGCAGCTATCATTCATGATTAGGAATTTTTATCTATATCTCAAATAATGATTGACGTTTAAACCCTTTGTAAAGTTTGTTTAATTTCCATCCCTTGGGGTAAGTCTTATAGTTTGTATTTATAATTTCCAACAAAATATATTTTTATATATATTTTTTTAAAAAACAAAGCTTAACAAATTTGATAGTACTACCCATAACAATAGATATCTTCAATCATTTCTCTAAGTATTCTGAGACCTCGGAGTTAATTCTATTTGCAGAATATAAACCTTTATACAGATATGAAGGGTGTTATAGTGAGGATGATATAGAGATTATTCTTGACAAGATGATGTTATTTTGATATTTGGAGGAAAAAGATGTTTCTGATATTTAGACATATCGTCTCTCTTATATGAAAAAACCAATTCATGATAATACAGAGATAAGCCTCTTGGCTAAGCTCATGAAAGAATGTTGTAACTAATTTATGCCTCTAAATTATAGAACTTGCTATTGTACATGAAAACTTCTGAGGACACGATCTATGCAGGGTTTAATCTTCAATTATTTTTTTCATATCCAAGATTGAATGTCAATGATACTATTATATTAGATTTATATATTTGTGTGTGTGAATGTATATTAGGTGTATTTTATTTGAAATAGCTTAAGTTCAATGTCTTTTTATTTTTTTACACATCATCCGGTACTTATTTTGGATTTATGACTAACCCTCTCAATACTAGTGTCTGTTATCTGAAACTCGAACTTACTCAGAGGGCTTTATTATACCATATTCTAATAACATAATTTGATACTATATAAGATTTTTGACATAGGCATATGTTAGGGTCATGTTTTCATCAAAATACCTTAAGCCAATTTGATTGCACTACCCTTAACATTATATATCTTAACACAATCCTTTATCTATTTAGTCTTGGTGAGAATCTCATGTTCTCATACCCCATAGTTCAGCATTTGAAGATTCTAAACTTTATAAAGGTATGAAGAGTGTTAGTGGGGATGATTATAGAGATTATTCTTGACAAGATGATGGTGCTGTTTGGCTATTTGGAGTCAAAAGATGTGTTTGAAAAGTATTTCAGACGCCAGATAGCAAAACGTATCTTATATGAAAAAGCAGTTTTGATGATGCAAAAAAGCCTCTTAATTAGAGGGCTTATTTGTGCACTAACACATATTAGCAGTGTATGACCTTGGTCACTATATCCATTTTGGTAATGAGTTTCAGTCTCAGAGAAGACATATGCATTAGGAGCCAAGTTGTAGACACAAATCCTGAATTAGATACTAGATAATAATATAATAACAAAGTACTTATTTTGTGCACATGTACAACAAAACTTCTAAGCAAACAATATATACAAGGCTTAATCTTCATTTTCTCTCTCTCTTCCTTTTTATGCTTTCATATCCCACATCGAATGACTCTCATACCTTATTAGCTTTTCTGATATTGTTATATATATATATATATAGATGTTGTTGTTGTTTTCTTATGAAAATAACTGAAACAAATGCCACTGATGCAATACTCTAATACCACATTAGATTTTATGACAGGCATATATTAGTTTTCCTTTTCCTGTGAAATTTTGGGCTATCATGTTTGTGTCCAACTAGTGGGCTTTGCCTATGTCATTCAAAAGACTTTAAATTCATTCGCCAAGTCTTTCTTCTTCTTCTTCTTCTTCTTTTTTGGGCCAACCATTTACCAAGTCTTTTACTTTGCGGTAATCATTTTGTTCAAGTGATGTATAATTTGCAACCCAAAAAAAAAAAAGAAGGGAAAATTCTAAAAAAAGACAAGTGAAAGAGGAAAATCCCAATTTAGTACAGTGAAATCGAAAAATCCTAAATCAGTCTTTTTTGTACTTTTTTTGGATAATTATGAAAATGCCATTGAATTTTTCACAATACCAGTAGCGTAATTCATAATACGAGTTTCTAAATTAATAACATTAGCACAAACAACTCACAATGTAAATACATAGTGCCTGATGTTGTTAATTTAGATACTCGTATTATGAATTATGATATTGGTGTTGTGAAAAATTCAGTGGCATTTTCATAATTAACCAAAAAAAGTACAAAAAGATTGATTTAGGGTTTTTCGATTTCGCTATACTGAATTGAAATCTCTCTATTTCACTTGTCTTTTTTTAGAATTTTTCCAAAAAAAAATCATGTTTCATTTTTAATCTTGAAATCTCATTATTTAGAAATGGTATAACAAGAAAGAAAGACCTTAGCTAGGCCTCGTTACAATCTAATTGATATGGGCTTTGACAAAACACGTCTTGGGTTATATATGTGGAGAACATTGGGTTGGCATGATTTTCATTTAGACCCCATTGAACTAATTATTATTTTTTTGCCTGTAATTAGTTTCTATTTGACCTGGACGCAAACAAAGAATAAAATCAGTAAAAGAAAAAACACAAAATATTATAATGAATATGAATTTATGAGATTTTGAATCGCAATACAGACCAACAGGATAGTAAAAATTACAACTTTAATTTTCACTACTTTCTTATTTGATCTTTCATATAATTTTCCCTAAACAACATCAAATACCTAATCAATTCTCCCAAACTTTATTTGTCTTAACTTAAACGAATAACTTGAACAACATCTTGAAAATATCTGACAAATTTTGACCTCACCAAGCAACACCAGATTTTTTTCCTTATTAAACCGAATACTGACATCCAGGCACACAAATCCAAAAGGGGAAAAATTATTGCACTTTAATATGAACACAGACTTCCCCCAAATTCTTCACCATTTCCATCACCCCACAAATAGTTCACATTCAGGTTCTCTTCTTCACAAAGATATTCTTGATGGTAATCCCAACCAAGCCACTGATAATCGTAGACCGAAATCTCAGACGAGTTAACGTTACTGTTTCGGCTCATAACATCCTCGTCACTTGCTCCCATTATTTGTTTTCCCACAAGTTCATATAAATCTCCCCCAACCATGTCATTATTTCTGCTCATACCTAATTCATTTTCTGGTTCCACAACATAATCCTCACTTTCATTCATAAACACCCCACTTTCCAACATGTAACTAAGTTTCTTTATCTCATCGTCTAGCCACTGATATGGTCCCATGGTCTCTTCAAGATTATCATCACTTGAACATAAAGAAGCCGTTATGGAAACATCTTGGTCAGGTCCTGCATTATTGACATAAGGTTGTGGATTTGGGGTTGGTTTGGACATTTTTCCGAACACCTTGCCTGCGTTATTGTGCGAGTGGAAATTTTGGGCCTGTGGAGTCGGGTTGTTGGGCTTGGTGATGGTTTGTGTGGGCCTGACCTGACCACCTCTTCGTTTGGAGGAAGCAGCAATGTGGTTTATGGAAGGGATGGATTCGTTTAGAGTTTTGATGAAGCAGTAGATTTTTCTCCTTAAATGAGAGTTCCAATAATTCTTTATCTCATTATCTGTTCGTCCTGGTAAATTTCCTGCTATCACTGACCACCTATTTAAATCCAAATCACCAAAAAAAAAAAAAGAAGAAGAAAAGTCAGTAGATTTCTCTAGTGGTTTTGTACGTGTTGTAGTAAATATTATATATTCATATCTGAAGTATTTCAATTGTAAATATTAGGAAGCACAAGAGTAAAAGACTTATTTACCCCTAAGGACGCCTTTATTTTGGGGATGCAATAATGTTTTAAGTAGTTATTGGTAGGTGATATAAATGGTAATAAATAGCCTCCTATGATTATGCTGACATTGTATCAACTTAATTTTTTTAAAAAAAATAAAAAATAAAACCGCGGGTCTGTGTAGGGTGGGGCGATTACTGATTACCACTTTGCATTAGCAGACTTCGTACCTTTTAATTTATTTTATTATGATGGCGAAAAAAAAAAAGAATTTATTCTGAGTTGGTGAGAAATAAAGTTTGTGGTACCCAATACCCCCACTAGGTTTTGTCTATGGATAATATATATACACTCCCCTCTTCGATCATAAATATAAAACTAAGTTAATATTTTTTTTAAAAAATTAAGAAAGGTAAATACATTATATAATTATATCATATGTAATATATCATTATGTTATATATTAGTTTATAAGTTAAACAATATAGTTTAAAAAAAATGATCAATTTAAATATTTTAAAATAATATAATTAAATTTTTTATGATTTTCATGAAAAGTTAGCTGTATTTTATATTTAGAGTGGGGTAGCATATATATATATATATATATATATGCATTTACATAGTAATATCATTCTTTCGACCGATGTCATTGCCGTTGTTTCAGCGCTCATATCCCGGCTCCAAAACTTCTTGATGAGACGATGAAAAATTATGCTAGCTAGTTCGTATGTATATGAGTGAAGTAAAAAAAGATTGAAGAGAGATTAATTAAATAATAAAATCGTTAGGTTAAAACAAGAGAAAGAAATGAAATGAATTGGACCTGTTGCCGAGAGCAGCATGCAACTTGACGATAATTTCTTCTTCTTCAGGAGTAATATTTCCTCTCTTCACATCTGCCCTCAAGTAGTTTATCCATCTCAGCCTGCAACTCTTCCCACACCTCAACAATCCTACACATATAACCTTAATCATCACAAAAACGCAAACATTGTATTGATACATACATACATACATACATATATGGCAAATATACCAGCGTTCTTGGGCAAGTTCCTCCATGATCCTTCACCATGTTGTTGGATGTACTGTGTCAATATCTGATCTTCTTCAGCTGTCCATCTTCCTTTCTTCAATCCCACCTTCTCGCAGCACGGTGCTCTTACCATTCTTGCTTGCTTCTCTTTCTTCTCTGATATATATATATATATATATATTCAGTATTATTCACTAGTCTCTCTTGGAATTCGATGCTCTTGTGGTTGTGGCACTATTCATCAATGGAAGCTTCTGCATTGCTTAAGTTCTTCAACTACGTGTATATATACTAGTAGAATTCAATAGTCAAATACGGAATAATGAAGCTGGAGTTTGGTGCTGGTTCAAGTGATGTAGGTACAGTGTTTTTTTACTTATGCGTCCAGCTTATGTAATTATTATAGCTTGGTCCACTGGGTAGCATTTTTCTACCACAAAATCAACTAATAAAAAAAAAAAAACCACACGTTTCGTGAAGTAAATGGTTTCCTTTTCAATTTTTTTCTGGCCCCTCCCTTCATGTTCATACCAATAAATTAGACTCTTCTCTCAGCATATATAAAACCTAACTTCACTGTTCACTAATAATATTAGCAACAGTAGTACGAGTAGTATTTTACTCACACCGTTCACTCTCGTGTGAATTATTCATGTCTCTGCCTTTTTCTTCTACATATATGGTACTTATTTAGCTTGTCTCAGTAGCGTCAAACAGTTAGCAAAGCTTAAATTATAATAATTAGATATTAATAATATAATCAATTATGTTGACATTAGCAGCTTCAGTTTTAATTCAGAGTGTTATATATATATATATATATATATGGCGAGCAAGTAATGGTGTGAAACATTGTTGCACTCCCATACCTAAAACTATACGTTGAATATTGTACTATATTGTTTGAAGCTTGTACATAAGAGAGAGAGAGAGAGAGAGAAGAGAGGAAAAAAGATAGGTATATAATATATGTTATGTATAGGTGAGAGTTGATAGAGAAAGGAGGGGTATTCGTGGCCAAGAACAATAACGAATTAAAGGAAACAAAGTAATAAATAGGAGAGGGAAAAAAGTGAGGAATATTATGTCTCATACAGTCATATTTCAAAAATTCTTGTGGACACGAACAGATCTCCCGCTCTCTCGTGTACTTCGTTAATTTATTTCATGTCTCTTCTCTATTGGCTTCTCATCAATTCAGATCTTATTTTTAGAGTTTTTTAACCCTTTTGGCCAATAACTATGTTATTTTTTAACTTTTATCAGTTGTATGACAGTACGTTCTGTATAACAAAAGAGAATTCTCTACTGACAATAACCTGCAAAAAGTGAAGAATACAGAACCCAAGTTTCAGCTTTTGTTCATTTAACATTCATATTCATTGAGTATGGCAACATCTCTGGTGCTTGGTTCAACTAAGATTAGATTAAACGAAGTTTATTTAAGTTAAGTCATGGAAGGTTGTAAATTTGTTTGATTCAAGAAGATGTGATATTAGATTTGGTTTCTTATTTGATTAAGGAAGGTAAGTGATGAGAGTTAATTTTAAGTGGACAAATATACTCTTTTCTTTTTATCCATATATTTTTCTTCTTCATTTACAATTATTATTTATTAATTTATGGAGTTCTAAAAACTGGACAAAGCCACTATGTGAGACATTTTTTTTTTTACAAACTCCTTCATTTTATCTTAATCCCCACCAACCCCTTTTAAATTCCAATAAACATTCTCAAATCACAATAACCCCACTACTGGGCTTTTCCAAGTAATCCTCTACAATGCAAAAATAACTTGCCTTCTTTCACTACGTTAACAATTTAAAATGAGGGAGATTTGCCGCACCAGGTAAACTAAAAGGATAAGTCTGGGCACTGTGACTTTAATCTATTAAAACGCTGGATTCTTCTTTACTGAGCCATGCGATGATAATGATTTTGCGGCTGGAGAGGCAGGCAATGAGAGTTGCAAGAGAGTGAAGCAAAGAAGGTTGAGAGGGCGACTATCAGAGCATAGAGAGGAAACTGAAAAAGGTTTTTTTTTTTTTTTTTCAAAGGGGGTAAACTTGGAATATCAAATTTTAGGCATGAGCAAATTGATCATATGTTATTTACCTTATTTTTTAAAAAAAGTTAGATTCACAACTTCATAAACAAATTTGCACCTTAACAAATATAACATGGATGCCATAATTGCTCCCTATTTGAAACTTTGGGGGAAAATTGCCACTTTAACCTTAAGTTTTAATGTGAACCTAAAATATAATTTTAATATTATTAATGAAAAGTAGTTTATGGAAGTGTGTGTGTGTATTATGTTGCACAAGAAATTAATTTATTGATTGAAAATAAATCAAAGAGAAAGTAAATGTAATTTTTAAACAATAAGAATATATATCGTGTGAACATACCTTTAGAAAAGGTTAATGAAATTGTACTCTTTATAGATGTAGTGTTTTTCAACACCATAACTATTTTCGAACCAAAAAAGACTATAACTATTTTTATCGTTATTATTAATAAACCATCGTCTCCCATGTTTTTCAGAAAGCCAAAAAGTTAACTTTCTTTGAAAAGAGATAAATTACATGAGATATTTGGAAATGCAATAATTAATGACTTTTCACAAACATTCATGACAGGGAAAAGATAAACGATGACGTGATTGGCTTCCAATTTGGGAAATGAAATCGACATCTAACTATCTTAAATTTCTTAAATATTTTGGCCCTGAATCATATCCTGATGTCTCGTTTTCCATCTCAATCATAAACCTCAGCTTTTAGGCCAATCATCGACCTTTGTTTTTTTTTTTTTTTAATCTATACACTACTTACATCGACCTAACAATAGGTATAGCTGAGTTTTTTTCCTTAAAAAAAATAATATGTATTTAAGCATATTTATACTTAATGATGTACAATTTTTCAATCACGTAAAACAAGTAGATTTTAAAATTAATAAAAAGTTCAAGATGTTAATGACAATCACTGGTTACATGGTAAATTTGAGATGAAAAAAATACTCATGTCCTAATTTTAATGAAACAAAATAATAAATACCTTAAATATATAGAAATCTAAATACCTAAAGGTTTTATGTTTTTTTTTTGGTCTGATCAACTTTGATTTGAAATTAAGCAGCTTGACTCCAGTTTTTACCCTGTAGATTCCTCACTCGCATTTCTTCAAACTCAACAAGCCAAAATCTAAATATACTTTAAATTAATACTTATTACTAGACTTTATGTTTTTTCACTTTGAGATATGTGGAAATAATTTTCTTAATAGTACTAATTTTATTTTTATAAAATTTATACATATAACTTGTAACTCTAATAATATAACTAATGGAATACAATTATATGTTTATATAATTGTGAAAATGTCAATATCAATGACAATTCAACAATGAAGGAAGATAATAAATATCAGCACATGGAGGCACTGTTTAAGAAGGGAAGGCTTGTGCGCATATAAGGTGAGAAGTATGGCTGATGAGCAAGGATGAGTGAAGTAAACAGGACGTGAGTGTATCTTTGGTACAATACAGTTAAATTATATATATATATATATATAACTCTTTAATTTATTTTGGAACAAAGAAGAAGAAGAAGCATTCATGTACCCCTAACTAACTCTTCACTATAAGTAATAAATGAACGAAGTGGCACTCTATCAACTTGCTACGCTGCTCATCATAGTAGGTACTACCGATTTCTCCTACCAATCTTTCTCCGACTAATATGTTTTTTTTTTAAAAAAAAAGAGTCAGTTTTTTCTTTTAAAAAAAGGGTTAGTTAGGAATCCCAAGAAACGAGAGGGCTCATATTGTTAGTGCCGTATAACATAAGACAAGAAAACAAAGACATTAACCATATGCACGAGACATTATTACTCCCATAATGAGTGGTCGTTTTTGAAATTTGAAAGTTGGATTGAAGAGCAGTTTCATCGTTGTTTGCAACATATTATATTATTGATAATCTGAGCGGCCAAATTAATTAGTTTTATATACGTCGGCATATATAATTTGTTTAGCTAAAACAATTTAGCAAGTTTGCTCAACGAATAAAATGGTAGAAGAATGATATCGGGTTGGTATTTGGAACCTGTAAAATTGAGGGAATGAAGAGCGAGTGAGCAGATAGCAACATTATTGTAACTTACCATGACACTTGAAACTTTAATTTGAATATGGTAAGTTGCAATAATAATGTTCACACACTTAAAGCAATGTTTGGATGGAGTCATAGAGAGAAAAATATGGGGAAGCAAATATTGTGAAGGAAAACTTCAAAAAATGCTTAAACATTTATTAGTTTTGGGAGTTTTTTCTTTCAGTATTCTTTTCTCTATAATTTTATCTCTATCTAAACATATGATGAGAGATTTGATTAGATCACAAAAGGCATGCTTACTGATAACTAACAAACTAATAATTCAAACATGTGCTAATAATAAATGTCTTTTCACGTTTATTGTAACATCTCAAAATTTTTTAGGCTTGGATAGTGAATTTTGGGTAGACTGAGGGTCGTACCTTGATATATTTCAAGGCCTAGATGAGGTATTTGGGATGAATAAAGGGCCATAATTAGTAGAGGAGAGAGAGATGTCCTAACTTTTGAAGTGAAATATGAGGAAGGACCTATATGCAAAACGTAAAAATTTGGCAAAGTTAGAGGTTGAATTTTGGACAGGTCCAAAAGCCCCGAAAATTTTCATAAAATCCTAAAAATTATTTTAGAGCATTCATAATATCATGGACAGTCAGAATGATTTGTAGAGGCTATATTAATTTTTAGTGAATTTTTTATTATTTTATTAATTTTTTGCCAGACCGGGTTTTTTGCAAGAAATTAATTATATCATATATTCAGAGGCCTCGTTGTTCTGTACTAGGATTGGGGTAAATTAGTATAATATTTTATAGGAATTATAAATTTATTTGGAGGTTGAGAAGAAGTCCGAAGAAATTATTAAAAATTGTTGAATATCGGTTTATCGCTAGTA
>JBAGKO010000008.1:5761882-5777028 GCA_037177275.1 Acacia concinna
CGAGACTAAAACATATACTCATTTTTACTACCAATAGAGAGGAAATTAATCAATTTTTATGAAGTACAAAGGAGAAAAATAATCCTAGACCCCATTTTATCCTTGATGTTAAAGAGTCACTTGTTAATATTAATTTTTAGTTAGTTTAAGTTTGTCTTAGAGTTACCCTTCACCCTCGATAGTTGTATGACCCAAATTAGGCGAAAGTGTAATAATCAATACTTAACCAAGTTTTAGAATCAAATCCTCGTGGGAACAATACTTTACTTATTACTTTATTATTTGGCGCGACCGGTGCATTACTTCTCTCTCTTACCCATATTTTAGGGCATCAAGTACCAGAAGTTTTTTATTTTATTATAAGGCACTAACATAATTAAATTAAGGATAAAGTTAGAAATATATGTGTTATAGTACACATCAAATTGAAGAAGCTTATGATAAAGCAGTATTAATTAATATTAGAGAAAGAGAAAACGTCCCATGATGATGAAGCCAAGCCCCAATAGAACATGACTCCTCCTACCTCTCTCTGCACTGTTTTCTTCAGCCTGCATGTGCTCATCCACATCAAAATCCCCTACACCATCAAAAACCAATTCAAAATTATCCAACACAAAAAAGAAAAAAAAAACCTCATTTCCTAAATAAAAGACCTAGCCAACTCTTTTTTTTAAACAGATGTTGAAGAAATTAAACAAGTTACTTAATTATATTATATATTGTGTATGATCAATTTATAAGTAAAATAAATTAGTTTAGAGAAAAAATATAATTAATATAAATACTTTAGAATAATTTAATTTGCCTCATTAATCTCCTCAAAAATATTAATTGGGTATTATATTTAGGACCGGAAATAATACTACTGGTATATACAAAAGCCGTAAGTTGGATACTATTCATAACTTGCCTCTTCAAATAAAAAAGTGATAATAATTCCCACGGTCTTTTATATGTAAAACATATTTGATGGGAAATTGATCTTAATCCTAAATATAAGACATATTTTTTATATTTATCAATCTTTTTTCTAATTTATGTACACCTATTATGCTCCCTCAACAATAATAAAAAAAGAGAGAGAATGAGAGAATTAAAAAAGATAATCATGATATTGTAAAAAATACATGTCATATTAACTAACACCCCATCTAATCAAATTAGGCAAAACTAAGTGAGGAAAAAGAGACCTCGTTGGAGACCATAGCCACAACCAGCCTGAACAGTGTCCTTAATGTCCTGAATGGTTGCTCTGTTGTAAAAGATGAAGTTGACGAATATGTTGTCGATGCATGAGAGTACCAGGTATGTCTCCGACAGACATGGCCCTTCGCAGAATTCTTCTGTTTTATCCTTCGGCACTTTCAGGTTCCCTTCTTCGTTCAATCTCCATGATTCCTCACAACTCTTATATATCTGAAACAAGTAACTTATTCTTCGTACCTTCAAACACACACACACATATGTTCAAAAGAGGAATAATAGAATCTAACTCACATATTTATCATTGAAACACAGCAATGCCTTGGCCACAATTTGGGCTGGATCTGCACCACTCTGGGGCTCCTCTTCATCACCTTTAATAACACCTGTAATTATTCAAATTGCAAACCCTCATGAATAATCAAATATTACTAACTAATATAATTAAACAGTAAACCACAGGCATGTCGTAGTCTTCTGAATATGACGCACCAAAGTTTTTCCACATGCAGACGTATACAAGAGCCAACACTAAAATCCAGCGTCTCATCATCTTCATTCCAGTTCCCAGATGATGAACTTAATACATATATGTAAATGAATATAGTTACATAGATATATATATATATATATATAATATTGATCTTTGTGTGCGTGTGTGTAGCAATATGCTGGATTTAAATTTCCTACCCAACGTTGCCTACCAAGTTGACAGTTCCATGTAATATCTATAATTGATCTTTCTGCAGGATTATTTTTTTGGTCAACAGTTTTAATTTCTTGATAAACTCGACAAAATTTGCATGTCTTTGAATAATTCTCAAACTCTCTTTTGGGTGTTAAAGAGGAAACAGTGAAAATATAAAGAGCAGTTGAGTAAGTCACCAACTTGTGTTTATTTTCTCCATGGTTTTAGTAGTAAAACTCAAACCTAATTTACGTGTTTTCTCGATCTTTACATTTTGCCTTGTTTTATAATATAAGGCTTTACCTACAAGTTAGGGTAGAATTCTTTGCTTCTGTGAATGAAGATTTGCTGGGTTTTGACTTGTCTGATTAAATATTAGCCTAAATTTATTTATGTTTAGTGTTCAGGTTCCGCTCAACGTTATTTATTTAATATTGCAAGTATTTGGTTAGATTATTTTTTACCGCTTTTTCCTTATTCTTCACTACTTTTCATAAATGTTTTAAGATATTTTCATGGACATAACACTTTCTTAATATATAAATCTTTTAAAAGCTCTATTCTATTCGTAAACATAGATTCACATAAATTAATCTTAGACAGAATTAGGTTGGACCAAACTGTCAACAATATTGATCTTGTGCTGAATGAGATAGTATAATCTTTCAACTTTTTTTTTTTTTAAAAAAAGGGTATGATGTAATCTACTGATTTTTATTAACCAAATCGCAAAATTACACATGCAACTTCTAACTTAAGACTATACATTGGGCCTGGGTGAACAAATTTTATTCATTCGTTTAAGGATCCTCCATTCGGGTTGACCCGTCAAGTTTGATCTGACTTACCGGTTCATGATATATACCTTACCCATATATATAGAAGCACACCCAAATGAAAATAAGAAAATAGATAATTCCACCCAAGGGGGGAACAAAACAGAGCATGTCATGGTAAATTGGGACTTGAAACAGGGGGCCCACTCTTCTCTGTTTAATTTTATTGAATTTAATTACTTGGCTTTTATTTATATATTAATAAAGTAGAAGAAGGCAGAATGGATTTTTAGTAATATGATAAACCATATTCCACAGTCTGAAATCCATTACCTTAGAGCAAATTCTGGATATTGGAACTGAAATTCAACTCTCCATTTCTTTTTTATTTTAAAAAATAAAAATAAAAACCAGAATGGGATGATGAATCTAACTACACTTGCTTCACCATTCCTGATGGCTTACAAATATCTTCAATAATATCTGTCACACCACTATTTCTACAATTTGATTCACAAATTTTCGCCTATTTCTTTATCTTATTAACTTGAACCACACAAATTTTAAATTATCTCTCCTTTATTTCCTCTATTTATGAAATGACCAAACTGGACTTTAATTTGCCCAACAACAATAACATTAATAACAATTTCTTTCTTAAGACTTGATCACTTGCACAGAAAGAGAATGCTTGACGTCACCAATATGAAGCTCATGGTCACCCAATGGGATTCTTCGAATCCCAAACATGTCCACAACACTAAGGTGGTCGCACGCATGAACCCCAATCTTCACTCTTTGCTTTGATCCTGAAGGCACATGAACTCTGTGGAAACCCACTAAACGCTTCGTTTCAGACCATCTTCCAGAAGGTGGCTTTGAGTATACCAGCAAGGTGTGGGCTCCATCCATTGGGCCTTCGTTCTTCACGTCAACGTGGAAGCCCAATTCCAGTGCTTTGTTACAGTTTAAATGGCTTAGCTTCATTGCTTGGTTTAATATGGTTGAGTTTGTCGGTGCCTCTTGAAGGCGGGCCAATAAGACGTCTTTGGGGGCTTGGGCTAATGTGTGGGTGAATCTCGTGTAGCTAAGCCCATGCCCGAATGGAAATATTACTGGGCCTTTGTAGAATCTGTAGGTTCTTCCCGGATACCCTGTTGCTGGGTTGGGCCTCATGTCCATGGTAGTCATGGGTACTTTAATTACATATTCATGTGGATACCATGTCATAGGTAGTCTTCCACCTAAAAACAAAAACCCAACCAATTTCATGTAAATGTTTAGATTTGACATTTGGGACAAATATGGGCCGAATTTGAAAGAGGGTATAGTGTACCTGGATTGGTTGTGCCAAAAAGAATATCTGCTAAGGCGGTTCCGCCGGCTTGGCCTGGATAGCCCACCCACAAGATGGCACTGATCTTAGGGTCCTTTTGGGCAAATGAGACATCTACAGGCCCACCACACATGAGGACCAACACAACTGGGCCCTTAGAGGCCATGGCCACTGTAGAGACAAGCTGTTGTTGGAGGCCCGGTAAGAGGAGCCCATCCCTATCTCGGGCTTCGGCTTCTATGGATTGATCAAGGCCCATTACCAAGACAGTTGCATCAGCCTGCCTAGCCGCACCTTCTGCGGCTCCAAATAGTTGGTTGCCACCACAAGCAATGTTTGCACATCCTGGTTGATGAATGGTCCTTACATATCTTGTAATCCCTTGTAACGGTGTTGTATAACCACATGCCACACCTAACAAGAACCAAAGCTCAAGAAATCAACAAGTACTGTAAATTTCATAAGAATAATAATAAATGAAGTTTAAACGGGCCGTGTTTGTATTGTAGCTTACCTGCGTAGTTTCCTATCATAGTAACGGTGACGTCCGAATTGGGCCCAATGATGGCCACGGTGCGATGACGTGTATGGGATAATGGCAACGAGTTTCCTTTGTTTTGCAAGAGAACCATACTCTGGCGAGCAGCCTGAAGGGCCAAGTCTTGATGGGCCGGGGAGCACACATCCTTAGGGCCCAATTTCCCATAAGGGTGGGCAGACGGGTCGCCATCATACATACCCAATCTCATCTGGACATTGATAAGATTAGCAAGGGCCAGATTGACATCATTATCAGTAATAAGCTTGTTCCTGATGGCCCCCTCGGTGAAGACGGCCAGGTAGGGCCCGCAGTCTAAATCAAGGCCGGCCTTAATGGAATTGGCGACTGCCTCCTCTGGAGTCTTAGTGTAGTGTTGGCTCTCATGAAGAACCTGTACTGAATCACAATCCGAGACTATGTACCTATGTATATGAGTATGAAGGGCAGAAAAAAAGGAGTTTAATTATTATATTAGATACTATATATGTGTTACGTTAAAAGAGAAAATAGTGAGGGAGAGAAGAGAGACCCGTTGAGGCGCCATTGGCCACGGATGGTGCCACGTAGGAGATCAGGATCTGCACAGGTGGGCTTGCCATTCACCTGATTATAGGAGCACATGACGCTTGCCACTTTCCCCTCCACCACACACGCTTTGAATGGAACATTGTATGTCTCTTCCAAGTCTTGCTTGCTCACCTTCATTCATATCTCTTTTATTAATATTGTTATTGTTATTATTACTATTATCTGATCTGTTGCTATAAATTCTGCAGTAGTAGTTTTCATTTTTATATCGACGAATTATATCTGAGACCACACGTACAACACAAGAATAAGTTACGTTATTATTAGTATTATTTTAGGTATAGGGGTCGAATCAACTGATATGATGCAATCCACTTCTCACCCACCACTTGCGACAACTTTTCCACAGACTTTAACTAACATTATTAAAGTCGAAAATGATAACACAAATAAATTAAAATAAACAAAAGCATGCACCTCGCTTCTTTTCTATAATATATATACGAGTAGTTAATTAAGAGTAATTGTTTTTTTTTAATAATAAGCTCATGCAAAATACATACCCTGGCGTTAAAGTGGAATCTGTCTATGCGATTCCAGTTATCAAGATCGTAGGCGGTGTAGTGTTTACAACAGGCGGCCACCTTGAGGCGGTTGCCGGCGCCGTCTCCCTGGAGCCCCTTGACATAGCTGGCAGCGTATTTTCCGGCGAGGACGGGGTCTTCCCCGGGAGTCTCCTGCCCTCGGCCCCACCGTGGGTCCCGAAATATGTTCACATTTGGACTCCAATACGTCAACCCTGCGATTCCTCCGTTGTACATGGCCCTTGCCTCATCAGATACCACCTGTATCAAACCCAAACAAACATAGTAACTTCACTATTGGATCCTTTTCCTCCTCCTTTTTTTCTTTCTTTCATTGTCATTTTCCCACACAAACTAACTCACAAGAAACAGCGCCAATATTTCTTTCTTTAATGTCCGTAACAAGAATAGTAACCACTAGCTCCAAAGTCATGGAATCTAAACGTCACATATGTATATTGATAATACCTCCAACACCATAAGTTAAAAAAGTGGTACTACCTTTTTGTGCCTTAGGGAAAACCCATGAGCATATACAGGCTAACCTATTCTATTGGGTCTCATGCCATGGTTGTGGCAAAAACAGCTTATGAATACCCAAGAGAGATCCAAAAAAAAAAAAAGTCTTTGCCACTTGGTAAAGTAGGGTCACTTTCAGTTCTCATTGGTTGGTGTCCTACACTCTATCCACAGTAACTTGTACTTCATAATAAGAAGTTTCAACTTTTGGGTCTGTGGTCTGTATACGTATAAGGCTATTATCAAGTAGGAAGGCTATTAATTGAACTGATGACATGTAATTAAGGAACTAATTGAGGCAGCAAATTAATCAAGGCTTTGAACATTAAATGAAGGGGAAGAGAGGGTAAAAGACGGAACAAAAGACAGGGACAGGTAATAATAGACTTAGGATTGTGTCCAGTGATGGGTCATGTGAAGCTATATTGCTTGTCTGTTAGTTGGTGATAGAATGGCGTGCGTAATGGATCGGAGCTTGATTTTTGGTAAGCAATATTATTAATGGCCACATCTCTCTTTTGTGGATCTCTCCCTATCAATATATCACTTTCATATTTTAACTAAACAGAGTGATATGATAGTTCTCTGATTTCAAATATATATAAATTCATTTTCCAATATAATAGTCAGTAAGCCTTATAATTAAGATTGGAGGGAGTATTAAGTTTTCTAATCACATATAACTATATATTCTATTTTCTGAATATTATAATTCACTAAAAATAATTGGTATGACTTAATGTACTAATTGAAAAATTTGATATAATGAATATAAAGAACTTTATTTACGTTTTATTTATTTTTCATTTGGTCGTTGTCAAATTAATTATAAAAGCAAAAAATTTAAAGTAGATTTGTGAAAAATGTAATCATATACTTACATGAATAGTCAATTATCAACTTAGACCCACGCACACTCAATTGTTCCTTCCTATTTTTTAAAGACCATGTATTCTCAGAACTTATATGTAAACACAAAGAGCAGTTTACGTCAATACAGTATACATATATGAATCTTTCATTAAAAGAGATATTAAGACAACACCAACAGAATATTAAATATAATAAAAGAAAACAATATTATTATATTGCAGTGGAACTCTTCCTACCAACAAAAAGCTAAACTCTTCATTCCCCTTTTTAAATTTACGTTTATTAAATAAAAACAATTTTTATAAATTTAGTGACCAGATTCACTGCTAATAAACTAATTTTTGTTGTCTTTTCCATATCTTGAAATTGAGGAAACTAAATTATAAATTACAGTGTGTGTAACTCTCACTAGTGGATGAAAAGAGAGGAATCTGAATAATATTTTTTTTAAGAAAAACTGGAGCACAGAGGAGATGGTGACATGTAGATAATGAACTAATTAATTCCGTATGGGCAAAGAGAAATGGGGAATTAAATAAAAAAACAAAAGAAAGGAAAGAGAAGAATCTTATAGGATAAGTATATTAGAAAGCAAAAGGAAGAGGGTGGGAGGAAGAGGGAGAATCTGACCCGTCCGATCTGGTTCCAGAGAGACTGGTTGAAGGAAGCAGCGGTGGAGATGACTTGAGGGAAGCTAGTGGCGGCAGGAAAGGCCCCACCGAACTTCACGCCGGGGCCCACATTAGAGACGCCGTGAAGCGCCTCCGACCACCACTCATATCCCTGAATCCCCAGCCTGGGTATGGCAATGGCATTGTTCACCAGCAACCTTACCTTCTCCTGCAATGTGAGCCGTCCGATCAAATCCTGAACTCTGGCATGAATGGCCACGTTGGCCCTACAGAACTTAAGCCCTCTGGTTATGGCATTCCTAGGGTCACATGCAAAGGGCACCCTCCCTTCACTTCCCAAGAACAAAAAACCATTCAAACTAACCAATAAGAATAATAATAACAATAAACTTCTCATTTCTGTAAATAATATACCGGAGAAGCTCAAGAGAGCTATATATTGTGGGTGATGATGATAATAATGAAATGATAGGAAGCTATATATAGAGAGAGTGAGAGGAAGGAGTCGTAGTTGCGTCTTTTGAAGGGAAAGGGAAAGAGGAAGGGATTCATGATTGAGATTCCACGTCGTCCATGAGAGTGATGAGTGAGTGTGATGATAGTGATATACATACGAATATATACTAAGAACGTATTTGAGAGAGCTATTTTCAATTGAATAAGACAATACTTAAATCTAACTTAATCATATAGTTATATGTAGAGAGATCAAGTGAGGTCAAATAATACTTGAATTTGGCTCAATCAAACAACGATGTAGAGAGGAAGAGTTGAATCAGATAATACTTGAATCTGACTCGATCAAATTGAAGCGGTGAGTGAGTGTAACACGCGGTTCATTAGGTTGAGGCTAGTGTGGTGTGGCTGCCTCTGCTTGTTGTAGGGGTGATGCTAATATCAGTTATTGTAGGTATTATTATTAATAAGGGGCATAACTTGGAAACTTGAGGTAGGAAAATAAATTAAGAAAGCAGTTAATTAGCTGACTAATAAAGACAAAGGCCATTTTAACTTTTGGAGACGAGGGTGAAAAAGAAGATCTAATAAGAGTTGTGGTCACGGACCCGGGAATCTCTCTACACTCCACCCTAGTTTTCTTACACACACATGCATTAATATTATATACATACACACTACACACACACACACACACACAAACGGCGTGTCTTTTATTACAAATTCCAATTCCAATTCCAGTTTGAAGAGGAAAAAAAAAATGATAGTAATATCTGATGTATCCCAATTAATAAAAGTCAAAATTGGAATAAAGAGAAGGTGATAAGGGGAAAGTATAAAAGATAGTAAAAGCGTTTTTGTCTCGCTGATGCTGCTGGTTGGGCACACATGACATGAGGAGAGAATGAAAGTATTATTAAAGTCAAAAGAATTGAATTTGGACGATTCAATTCATTCGTGAAGCTTACATTTTTCTTCACCAGAACCAATAATTTAGTGCTTGCATCTGTACATACAGACAGTTCATAAGAAAGCTTTTACTTGCTCAGTCAGGCCTTGCACACCCATGAATCCTTGTTTCCCTTTTAATTATTTTTTTCAAAGTTGAAATAATTTGAAAGATCTAAACCCGTGATGGTACCGGGAAGAAGAAGAAAAGTGTCGTGATAAAGAATCAAATCCCGTGACTTCATTTGCAGAATTTATATGAGTTTAATTTGTTTTGTCTCTTTTTCTCATGCACAACTTGCAACTTGCAAAAAAACTCCCTCTGACAGCTAGCTACTCATCACGACTAAATATAAGGCTCCTCGTCAATGGCTGTTTAACTTGTCCCGGCCGGTTACATCATATCGTTACCTGGATGAGGTCCCGGTAACGTTGGGTTTGATGAGCTCAGCGTTATATTCATGTTTGTTTGTATGCATGCGCATGTGTTTGTTTGATTCTATAAAACAAAATGGAAAAGAGAAACAGATGAGAAGGTAAGGTCTCTCATATATGACAGCCACTCATGACTAAATATAAGGCTTGTCAATGGTTGTTTGTTACTTGTATGAGGTCCCGGCAAGGCTCGAGCTCAGCGTTGATATGCTTGTATGTACGCCCATGTGTTTGATTCTATAAAACATGTAGCTAGAATTCAAGAAGTAGATATATAGATTTTATATTTGTAATTACTATATATGAAAAAAATTTGTGATAGCTTAGATATCTTTTTTATAAATACCCCTACCATTCAATAAATAAAATTCAGTGCATGATGAATATAATAGAGACTTTGTTTGGGTTTTTTGTTTTTTTGTTTTTGGGGTGGTGTGGTGCCAGAGTTTATGTGCTTTTTCACTATATGCGCATTTTCGTTTCAAAAGGTTGATTTATTTAATCAAAGCACAATATATATCCTTCTCGATCTCCACCAACTTAAATTTTTATGTTTAACATAAACAAAGCACGAGAATCATTTAATTAGTAAAAAAATTACTACTTTTTGTGTATATACATGCATATGGTAATTTATTTATTTTTTTTAAAAAAAAAAAAGAAATTCTATGCCAACCTGTACAGCCACCCAATTCCACATGGGGTGTTATTAATATATTGAGGTGGATAATTAGGGTATATATATATAGAGAGAGAGAGAGAGAGAAATTATTTGGATTCCATCAACGAGTTATTGTATTTTGATAAGCCATAATAACTGAGATGGGAAAATATTTTTCTCCACAAAAATTATTGACCAATAAATTCGTGATTTGAATAAAGGTAAAACTTAATCAATCGCAAGTAGTCATCTTAACAAATTCAAATTAAAATAAGTGTTCTTTTGATGCTTTAAAATCTAGGTTTATATGAAATGATTAATTTTTTGGTTGGTTTAAAACACTTTAAAAGCACAGGTGGAAAAAAGAAAAAAAAAGAAAAAAAGCCCTTTTTTGGAATTTATAAAGCTCAAACGTAAACCCTCTTCTTTCTTTTTTGTTTTTTTTTAAATGGTAAGAATATTCTCTTACTAAATGCAATCATATTTGAGATAAGAAAAAAGCCCTTTAAAAGCTGGTATTTGATACAAGTGATATAAGTACCCTTTTTATTATTCTCTAACGAAACCTAATGAAAAATAACAATTACAAATAAATAATATAATAACAAATATTATATTTTTCATTTTTTGTATTCTTAAAGAAATTGTTTTTTTCCTTCTAACCAAACCGGATGTTTTCCATTCCATAAGTTAATCCATCATTAATATTTAATAGTCATGGAAAATTCCTTTTTTTTGGGACATTGATAGATGTTACACACACACACATTAGGGAAAATGTCCATTTTTTTCCTTCCGAAGTAACTACTTAAGAGTACTGGGTATTCAGAAAGTGTCACAAGAAGTCCACACACTTTTTATGATGCTTGTTCAAGTGAGCACTATAAAAGGTTCTTTTAAAAAAAGCAAAAAAGATATTTTGTAGTACTGTTTTGAACAAGTGTCATAGGAAGTAGAAGCAAGGACTTCCTGTAAAGCTTTTTCAAAGAAGCGTTACAAAAGGTCTTTTTGAAAGAACATTTTAAAGGGAGCGCCACAAAAGGTCTTTTTTAAAAACTTTTTGTGGTGCTCGCTTGAAAAAGCGCCACATTGAGTTTTTTTTTAAAAAAAATGTTTTCTCTTATATTTTTCTTTAAAACCCTATAAAATTTTTATCCACAACACTTTAAATGTAAATTTCTATATTAATGTGTACAACAACAAAATAAACAAAATAAAATACAATTGTTAAAAATAAATCAGAAATCATCACAAAAAAACAAATAAAATACAAGTAGTGAAATAAATAATTTTTTTCTACCTATGCAATTCAATGTCAATTACTACAAAAGCTAAAATTTATAACCACCACATACTTTCACATACAACCCATATATGATAACATTTAAATTATCTCAATTATTTTTCAGCATATAAAAATGAAAATAAGCTTAAACTTTAAAAAACTTACAGTATATGTAGGAAGTTTAACAATAATGAAATGAAACTTTAAGCACAATATATGAAAAAAAAAGTTAGTAAAGGAAAATAGAAAGATAAGGTTGCATATAACTTTAAAATTAGAAAAAAAAAAAGGAAAAAAGAGTATGTACTTTAAAATCTTTAAGATAGGGATGAGTGGAGGTAATTGGCCTTAAGAAAGTGAAAGTAAGGGAACAAATGAGTGTTCACCGAATGAAATGGAGAAGGAGGAGGAAATGAAAATGGAAGGAGGAGTGGATATATAAATGAAAAAGGAGAGGGGAGTGGGAACCAAGATGATAGGGAACAAGGAGAGATTTGAGAGACACGAGATGCTGAATAATATGGGGAACTTAATGAATTGTTGTAAAAATGAGAGTTGAAATAAAGTAGTGTTTCTGTGGGAAAAGAAATTTAAAAGGACCTCCTGTGGCACTTTAAAAAAGTGTCATAGGAAGTAGGGGCGTTTTCAGGATGGGACGGGATCGAAAAATACCATTCTCATTCCCGATCTTGATCCCGAAAAATGTTCGAGAAGAGAAATTATTCCCGATCCCAATCCCAAAAAATTCATGAAAAATTGGGATCGGGAAATTCCAAAAAAAAAAGATAGCACTATATAAAAAGTAAAAAAAAACATTGCCAACAAAAATAAAAATAAAGGAATATGAATTTATTCTCTAATACAAAATAAAAGGAGTATTAGTTTCCTCAAAAAACATACTTAAAAAATTTTCAAGTTTTTTATTTTTATGACATGAGTCTACCAAAAATAAAGAATAATGTATGCATTACTCTTCTATATTAAGTGTTATATTGAAAATAACAATTATGAAAAATTAATAGGCACACCTATTAATTAATGTTGTAAAATAGAAAAAATGAATGGTTTTTAACTTAGTGGTATTTGGATAATTTTAGAAAAATTTAAAATATATATATAAATATATATATTTTTGGGATCGAGAAAAGTTCGGGATCGGGAAGTCCCATTCCCGATCCAGATCCTGAATAAATTTTTCCCGATCACGAACTTTTCATGTCCCAAAAATTTCAGGACGGGATTTTCCCATCTCGATTTGCTCAGGTTTGGGACAGGAAAATGTTGAACACCCCTAATAGGAAGTAAAAAGGAAAATAATTTTTAAAAATAAAAAAAAGGACATTTCATAGCGCTCACTTGAGAAAGCGCCACAGGAAATCCCCACATTTCCTGTGATGCTTGTTTCGTGACACTCGTTTAAACAAGTGTTATAGGAAGCCTCTACACTTCATGTGGTGCTTTTTCAAACGAAAGCAATGAAAAGTCTATTTAAAAAAAAAAAGAAAGAAAGGACTTTTCGTGACACTCTTTTGAACAAACACCATAGAAAGTCTTTTGTGGTACTTTTTCAAGTAAATGCTACCTAAAATCCTTTTTTTTTTAAGAAGCGCTACAAAACATGCAGCTACTTAAGCCTCTTTGTATAGTAGCGCTAATAGATATTGCAAATTCCATTGGATATTCCATTTTCTGACTGAATTATTCTATCAAAAATCATATTAAAAACAGTCAAGAGTATTCCATACACTAAACTCTTCATTATATTTTTATTGGGCATGAGGTTGTGCATTCCAACCCTATATAATGGGTGTGTGAATTATAGGAATAAAGCATTAAAAAATATGATTTTGAAAGAAAGTTATTTCTATATGCTTCTGATTTTGGGACAAAAGCAATATTTGTTAGTTCATGGAATTAATGGCCATAATGCACTATGGTTTTGCCCCCATTTCACATATTTAATAATGATCTGCCTGACTTCATTAATTTTCTTTTAAATACATATGCATGCGGCGACAAAAGAATAATTCAGAATCAATACTTAGTACTGAGTGATTAATTAATTAATTAATTGACTAATTAATTAATAAGTGGATTATATTAAAACGTAATTCCCCAATCGTTCATTCTAGTACTAGTGATACCAAACCTAATAATTCAGCAACTTAGCTAATTCTATGAAATTCCCTTGTCTGCCCAAAATTAGTTTACCTAATGTATACTTTAGGAAGTAACCAGAATATAAATTATATATATAGCAGAAAGTGTAGGAAGAGAGAGAAAAATAATTAGAATTGTTTCAAATTATTAAAATGATTTTGAAATATTAGAAATCGAAATGCAAAACATGATAATTTGTGTGAAGAAGTACACTTCTTTTATTTGTACTCATTCTTTTTAATTTTTTGAAAATTGGTTAAAGCACCCTTGGGCAAGTTTATCTGTTAAAAAGTACACGATGCACAACATACACATCTTCAACTGTATACAAAAAAAAATTCAAAACAAAGTTATTTGTACACGGTTGAAGAAAAATTGTACCACATATTTATTGAATATGAGTTGTCTCCACTCAAATTCAGGTCCCTTTCATCAATAAGTTTGTAGCTTGAAATTATGCAAACAAGATAAAAAGATAAAACTAGAGCTGGCATGTTGTGATCCCTGCTAAATGTTTTCACTTTCTTTTTGCGTTTCTTGTTCTCTTCATTTGAAGTATAATTTAAAGATATAAAACTACAGTTGCCTTTCTTTCTCCAATTTCGGAATTTGATTTGAATTATTCAATTTTATTTTTATTTTTTACTGCATCGAAAACAAAGATAAAATAAAAGATAGCCATTTCAAATTTTACCATGCAGAACTTTTATCTAAGGTAAACTGATTAAAATTACACATGCTTTCTCATATTAGTTGTACCATTTATAGTATTTATGGTAATGCAAATAGCTTTAAATTTATACCTGGTATTGATTAAAATATTTTTTGACCTTAAATATTGGTTAAAATATCAAATTTTTAATATTATAAATATTTCCACATGAGCGGAAGTTATTTTCTTTTTAGGACAAGACACTCTCAAACCAGGTCGTTACTTGGCTTGGACATATTTTATATAAACATGATATAATTTGGACGATTTGATATCATAGTCTCAATTCACCCTTTAAATTATTTTTGTGAATTTAGTTAATAAAAGAGAAGAAAGAACCTTTCATGTAATAAATATAAATATAAAAAATGTTGGGAGGTTAAAAAAAATTCTAAAAACATATTAGAACATTGTTACAATTAGTTATAAATTATAAGCATTAATTTATATGCATTTTGTATATATAGGCTGTTGACCTGTCTTTTCTTTCTAGAAGTGGAATACATTTTGAGTTCTTTAAATTAATAAATGGCCACACTTTTAGATTTCAGTTTCTAGTTGAATACCAATCCGTCACAAAGACTGGTTGTTAAAAGAAGACAAATTTGGATAAAAAGAAAATGCCACCAAACACTTTTCAGAAGACAAGCTTCAATTTCAAGCTTACACCACACATTATTTTAGTATTATGATAAAAAAAATTAGATTTTTTTTTTTGAGTAGGATAATTGGATAATCTACTGTTTAAAACAGTATTACAAAACACTTGAAAAAGAAAACAGGATACCCACTGCTAATCACCTACA
>JBAGKO010000008.1:5781467-5801113 GCA_037177275.1 Acacia concinna
TCTCAAGTCAAGATATTCATTAGAAATATTCAACCCATCTTTTCAAAACAATACTTCATTAGACTACGCTAGGTTGTTAGATAGATATATCTCTATTTTAATAACAAAACATCCATTTAATGCATAAACTTTAAGTCTAACATGATTTTTTTCAAGTTCTCCAATCAAAATAGCTCTCTCAAGCATATTCTAATTGAACTAATCTAATCATGTGGTGATCAAGCACAAGATATAGCATTAAGCGCCAAGAAAAATTAACACATATATTCATTAATTAACAAAAGTAAAATAATTATTCTAGTTCCAATCCATATACAATGGGTAAAAGTAATCATAAATAAGAGTTTTTTTTTTCAGTATTAAATGAGAGTACTCCATATTATCTACTCATAACTAATAAACTAGAAACTAAACTCAAAAGTAAGGTTACTGAAAACGAAGAAAAACAAGATTTTGGTCCAAATCTCTCTAGAACTTCAACTCAAGGCTTCAAATCACCAAAGCTCTCCTTTAATTCCCCAAACTCTCTTTAGCAAGAATTCGGCCTCCCCAAGTTAGAATGTGTGTTTTCAGCAGCTATCATTAGGTTAAATAACCTTTTGCTGCTTTAGAAATTAAAAAACGTAGCTGTACTTTTGCCAATAGCTTCGGCGAGAGCAAATTTTCTTCTGATTCTTTACGTGCTTCTTGGTTCTCAAAGAACTCCAAAGCTTGTCTTTATCCTCTACAAAAGAGAGAGGATTTATAAATTCCCAATTAACACTATATAGGATAGAACAACAATTTCTTTATTTATTTATTTTTTTGCTTGATACTTTAGCATATATACAAAATTTCTTTTATAAACCTCTATCAATGCACAGTTTGAATCCAAGAATTATAAAAAGAAAAAAAGAAAATGTGTTGGAATGTTATTAATTTCTAAGAGTTAACAATAACCCAATCTAATAGCGATATCCTGAAAAAAAATATTACTCCTCCCATTCTTAATTATAAGTAGCATCCTCTCACACAAGACTGGCACTAAATATAAGTACCAATTTGTGTTTGCTTAATTAAAAGTTAAATACAATTCTGTTTTTCATTTTCATCCCTCATTAACTACATGTGTTGCTCTCAACTTTTCTCACTTATTCTATCCCATCCCCATCATCATCATAGTAAAAAATAAGGGTACAACTAGCATTGGGGAAACTGTATAGCCCTTACACACGTATATATTTAATAACTTTTAATCAATATTTTGATCAGTGTAATTTGGGTAGGTGTTACTTATGCTGAGCAGTAAAATTACATTTATTAATTTATAATACACATTTGACCCCTAGACTAGACACCTCTAGTTAAACACGAAAACCGTCCGTGGAGATAAGATTACTGACCGACCAGCAAAACCCCAATCAACTTCTAACCAACTCCAGATTTTTTTTTTTTTTTTGCCAGCAAAATTCATATTAATATTTAATATTACACACACACATAGGGCACCGCCCAGTTGCATAGCTCATCAAGTTATTCTCATAATATTATACTTGTTTTAATTCTAAATATAAGATTTAGTTAACTTTTTTAAGAAAATTAAAGAAACTAATTAAATTATTTTAAAGTATTATATTCATTGTGTTTTCTCCAAACTAATTTATAAGATTTATGAACTAATATATAATTTAATCATATATAACATGCGACATGATTAAATAATGCTTCATTAATTAGATTAAGACTTCTGAATTAAATGCATGCATTTATACGAGCTGTGGCAATGACGAGAAGAGTTGCGTGTTGATGAGAAGTGAGAAGAGAAATAAAGAAGGGATAGATTATAGAAATTGATGAGGTGGGGCTAAGTTGGCAATAAAATTACGAATAAATAGAATAAATTAGAAGGACCCACAAAAAATCCAAATTGCTTGAGAAGTTTGACAAGCAAAACAAAGGTTATTTGGATGAGAATCACACACACACACAATCAATTGGATCAAACCGAACCAGGATTTCAAATCAGAGCTTTTAATTCATTAGTCAATATATATGTATATGTAGATGCCAACTTGGCCATATATAACTGATGGATAGAAAGGAATAACAACAACCTGATAGACAGAATATAATGGAACTTTACATGCATGCATGTTGGTGATTGCTCATTTGTGCATTATTCTTATCCTTAAACGACACTGACATAAACAGAATCTCTGCTTTGTCCCACTACAAGCCCACCGCCCCAGCTTTTCACATATTCTAATTTTGAAGTCTTATGTAATATATATTCTTCATCTTTTATTATATTTATGTACACATTTAGCCAGAGCTAACTTTAATTATCAAAGCAAGCATCCAACACTAAAGCCTTGTAGTCTAGTGGTAATGATATCTCATAAGTAGGAGGAAGTAACGGGTTTGATCCCGTCGTTATAACCTCAGGCCGTTAGTGCCTGCCCGTCTTAATTATAAGGACCATTTAAAAAAAATAAAAAAAAGCAAGCATCCAACTTTGCTTCTAATTAATTAATTATGCTTTTTATGTGTGGGTCCTTGATGAGTAGTTCGTGGAAATCTTGAAAGCAGTTAGGTTCGAGAGACAATAATGTCGCAGGTAACATCTTTCAATAATATATCAATTAGTTATGCATAAATGTTGAAACTTTGGTCTACCAATTAGATGATTTCTTTCAACGTAAGCAACAGCCTCTACCTGCAATAGACAGGTTTTGATAATTTTCTTTAAGATGAGATTGTCATAATTATATTGTTCATATGCTACTCCTTCCTATCAAAATTATAAAGCATTTTTACCTAATTTATGCACACCCTATAATTTAATTAATAATTAATCACCTTTAGATTAAAATTACACATTTTTTCTACGTAGGTTTACCCCTATTTAATAGGGTATTTCAATTAAAAACAATAATTGATTGGAATATTATACTAATTCAGGAAAAAAATGCTTTATAATTTTGAACTGATGTTATAAACTTATATATATATATATATTATTATATCTCCTTATCCTTGGAATAATATAGTAAACGTGTTTTATTAGACTTTTTTACTCTCTTTTTTTTTTGGATGACATTAGACTTTTTTAATCTACATGTTCTCAGCATACATCTCAGCGTACATAGGAGTAGCATATATAGATATATACACACACACGTGTTTCTTGAGTAAATACTCTGTTTTATTAAATTCATTCAACTCACACAGCATAATTTTTTCGAGTGGGTTACCGTTGTCGGCACTTAATTCTGTGAGGACCGCGTACGTGTACAAAACACCAATATCTGCTTCACAACGCAAACCTTAAGTTTTACGAGATCATCAGAATATTTGGTTCAGCCCGACATTATATACAACACGTAAACTTGTATCATTATTAGGGCCCAACATATGCGTTCATAAACAATATGAACTAATAAAAATTAAAAACACACAGGACTGGGAACCAAGGTTGTTCTTCCCCAGACGCTACGTCTAAACTCAAACCTACTTTAAAGTTCATGCATATTTTGATGTGAAGAGAGTGACAGAGAACGAGATAACACCTGTCCTCCCATATCTATCTTTTAATTTATTCACTTCAAATAATACTCACTTCGTTCTTAAATATAAGACCCATTTTTGTGACACAAAAATAGGTTTTATATTTAGAAATGGAGGTAGTACTAATTTACTTGAGTCTGTGAATACAAGATTGCCTTTGGAAGTACTACTTCTAATTAAACATGACAATATTTGAAACGGTTGGATAAACATGTAAAAAAAAAAAAAATCTTTATACACACTTCCAAGTTATCTTGATGATCAAGGCTTTCTTACACCTCTATTTATGTGGTCCCATAGATGAGACCCTCTTACTCTCTGAATCTCTCTCCCTATAAGCAGTTAAGCAGTACACACATATATATGATCTTAAATATAAGACATGGATTGCATTGCAAATTGCCTTACAAACCAAAGAAGTGAAAGAACCATAGGTAGAGGAGGCACTCCCTCAATCTGATCCTATATATAAGAGTCTGTTTGGGAATTACTCTTTTACGCTTTAACTACTATAAGGCTTTAGGAGGTGTTTATAAAAAGTTTTTTTTTTTTGGCAGTGACTTTAAGTTAAAAGTGGCTTTTTAAAAAAAGAAAGAAAAAGAAAATTACTTATACTTCTAACAATCCAAACATAAGTCACATTTAAGATTTGGCTTTTTTTCCAATAGTTACTCATAGTAAGTCATATGAAAAAAAAAATCACTTCTTCACTATTAATCCAAATAGGCCTAAGCTTCATTGAATTTCTTTTTTTTTTTTTAGAAGTCAAGGGAACTAAATAAATTACTTTATAAATTATACAAATTAATTTGGAGGAAAAATGGAAAATATTTCTTTAATCTCTAAAAATAAAGTATATATGTTTTATATTTAGAATCTTATACCCGTATGTATCAAGCTCCATGCATTGCAAATTACAAGCACCTACATGCTACAGTCACGTGACTTACAACTTGCTAATCTGAACTGGGCCCAACTGTTGGGCCTTAGCTCGAAGCAAATGCTTCTGAATCTTACCGGTGGCAGTCTTGGGTAAGGGCCCAAACACTACAGATTTAGGGACCCAATAAGCAGGCATGTTGGACCTACAAAACTTGATTACATCATCAACCAGACGACGACGTTTCTCCTCATCATCTTCATCATTCAACCCTTGTTTCAGGGTCACAAACGCACAGGGAGACTCACCCCATTTCACATCAGGCCTCGCAACCACCGAAGCTTCTAGAATCGCCGGATGTGAATACAGAACATTCTCAACCTCCACACTACTGATATTTTCACCACCAGATATAATAATATCCTTCGACCTATCCTTAATCTCTATATACCCATCTGGGTGTTTCACGGCGAGATCGCCGGAGTGAAACCAGCCATTCGCAAATGCTTCTTCGTTTGCCTTAGGGTTCTTCAAGTACCCTTTCATTACCACGTTACCTCTCATCAGCACCTCGCCTAACGTGGAGCCGTCGGAGGGGACGGGGATCATGGTCTTGGGGTTGACGACGTCGAGGCCTTCCAGGCCGATGTAGCGAACGCCTTGCCGGGCATTGAGGCGGGCTTGGGTTTCCGGTGGGAGAGAGTCCCACTCGGGCTTCCAGGCGCAAAAGGTGGAAGGGCCGAAGGTTTCTGAGAGGCCGTAGGTGTGAGTGACTCGGAAGCCTCGCTCTGACATGGCGCGGAGGACGGAGGGAGGAGGAGCTGCACCGGCGGTGTTGACGTGGACGATGTGAGGGAGAGGAAGGATTGTTTGGTCGGGTGGAGCGTTAACAATGGAGTTGAGCACTACCGGCGCTGCACAGAAATGAGTCACTTTGTGCTCCACAATTGCTGCATACACTGCCTTTGCCGTTGTCTGCATTGAATTTTTAAACTTTCACACAGATTAAATAGTGATTAATACTCCTATATTACACACACACACACACACTATGTTAGAGTAGTTTTTATATGATACTTCTAGTCTGCTACTACCCTAGTCGTTAAAGCCTATTTATTTACATTTAGGTCAAACATAAACTCTCAAATTAAGTTATACTCGTATCGTAATACAGTAAAGATCAGAAGAGTACTTCATAACTCCCTTAGCTTACAAAGGAGCTAGATAAATAATTTATATGTATTAGGAACATTAATTAAACTAGTTATTTGTAATAAATTTGAGATAATTTTACTCAAATACTCTCTTTAATAATTGTGACCATACCACTAAATAAAAACCTCATGCAATAAATATAAATATTTTAGAGAAACAATTATAAATTTAGGAAATTAAAAAAGCGCATTGCTATCTTATATATTTAGAAGTTAGAATCAAATCCAACCTTGTTCTCTAGTATAAGAGTTAGTTAGACAATTGCATGTTCTCCTTAGTATGAGATCCTAATCCATTATTCTCTTATATTTGATAATTTTTCTTAGAATAATTTATCAAACTTATAAACTCGTGTGTAATGTAATCCTATATATCCTATTACCTACACATGCATGGTTAAGAGTGTGTCACGTAGGTACACATTCATCAACTTCTTTCATTTACTTAATCTACCTTAACAAGAAGATGAGTAAGAGAAAGATTAGTGAGGGACAAGGAAGGAGATAAATAAATGACCTGGCGAAGGCAAATGTTGGTGCCACAAAGAGCAGCGAGAGTCCAAGTGTAAGACCAACCATTACAATGAAACATAGGAAGTGTCCACAAATACACTGCTCCTTCATTCATTCCCCATATCAGAGCTCCGCTCAGTGCCATCAGATACGCCCCTCTGTGATGCAACACCACCCCCTTGGGGCTCGCCGTCGTCCCCGACGTATAGTTCAGAGCTATACTCTGCCACTCATCTTCCGGCCCCTTCCACGCAAATTCTGGATCCCCACTCTCCAGAAACCTCTCGTATTCTATCGCTCCTCTCTCCACAGCGTACCGAACTTCCTTCGGGTCGCGGTTCTCACCGTCGGCGATCACTATTAACAGTGGAGGCTTGAAGCTTTTGTTGTTGTTATTGTCTCTGGTTTTCTCTGACCAGATTCTTAGGGCTTCCTCTGCTAGAGGGAAGAACTCTTGGTCCACCATTATTGCTGATGATGAAGAATGGCTCAGAAGGAAAGCTGTTGTTGATGAGTTCAGGCGAATGTTCACCGGGTTCAACACTGATCCTGCCATTGCAACTCCGAAATGAGCTTCGTATAGAGCTGGCACGTTCGGTGCTATCACTGCCACCTGTTTCCAGGTGGTTGAAATTTAGTATACACTCATGAACTAACCCTACCATCACGTAAATTAAAAGACCTGAAATTTAGTTTACAGAGGAATTAACAGAAATGGATATCAAAAGGAGAAAGACAGGGTGGTTCAGCTCTCAGTGTCAGTGGTCATGTAAAATCAGAGTGATGAAGGTTAAATATTTCAGCAACAAAACTATAAGCAACAAAGCACATACAAATTTTCGGTCTGAACAATTTCGCCTCATCATCATTGGAAAACAGAGCACTGAAATTTTATCCCTGTTTCTTGCTCTGCTTTCCATTTTCTTAGGAACCAAACAACCAGATAAGGAAAATTTACCGTGCTTCCGAGACCAATGGAATGAGCAGAGAGGGCGGAGGCCAATCGACGGCATCGGTGGTAGGTCTGGAGCCAGGTGTAGCGTTGGGATCCATGGACTACGGAAGTTCTGGTGGGGTGGACAGTAGCAGCTCTTTCGAGAAACCACAAGGGCGTCAGGGCAGTGTAGTTGGCTGCATTCTTGGGCAGATCGTCTATGTCGCCACCCACCATTGTCGTCACTGCTTGCCGCCTCTCTTTCTTTCTTTCTGCCACAAACTTGTGTTTCAATTTTTGGGGCTTTGGTTGAGAGGTTAAAATGAGATTAAGATAACTCGGACCCGACGGACGAGTGCCTCTGAGTTATCCGATTTAATGCACCACTCATTTTCGCAATTTGGTTTTTCTTCTCCTTTGGTTGTTATCTATATATTGTGAGCATTGCAATTAAAACGAAAACGAGTCATCGAGAAACCACAGAATGATGGACTGTTTGTCCGCAGATTAAAAAAGTTAAATGAATTATTTAATTTTAATATATATTATATATTAATGTATAAATTAAAAAAAAACTAGCTTAATTAATCTTTTTAAAAAAGGGTCAACCTATTTTATATTAAAAAATGAAAAAGTATTAGAATTTAAATTTTAAAATCCCAACTAATTTTGAAGTTGAAGTAATATTTTCTCTTCTTTAACCTAAAAACTAGTTCATAAAGAATAGGGGAAAAGATAAATAAATATCCTCTAAATATTAAAAGCCTTGAAAGATGACTCAAATTTGGTAAATGATAAATGAGGGGCTTTGACCAAAACTCAACCGAGAATGACTAAAACTGGGCAGCTAATAACTAAAACTCAATAAATAATAACTAAAACTTAATAGAAAATGACTAAAAATGAACAATTTTCTGCCTCTCACTTGTCATTTAGCAAATTTGAATCATATTTCAAGGTTTTTAATTTTTATGAGACACTTATTTGTCTTTTTCTCTAAAAAAATAAAATTATTTTAATAGGCGGATTACTCTATATATATAAGTTAAATAATTGAGAATAAATATAATATATTAAAATTCTAAGAAAAAAACTTCACAACAATTATAAAACTTAGGTATTACACAAAACATTAATATATATAATGGTCGCAACCACTAGTCTAAGATATGGCTTAAATCAATTCAAATTGACGGTCATTATTATCAAGGAAATGTTTGTCAAACTTATTATAGTTCTGTGTCCATCTAATAAAAAAACAAGAAAAGCAAAAAGACGAGCTAATCAAATGGGATAAACATAAAATAAAAATATAAAAATAATAGAAATGAAGAATTTAAAATTTAATTAATAAATATTGGTGTCAATTAAGCCCTCTACAATCAAACGTAGGGTTAAAATTGGCTATAGCGGCACAGCCATCCAATAAGGGAAATGGAAAAGGAGGAAGATTTCAATTAGCTCTACTCTCTCTCTTCTCAAAAAATGATTCCATGAACCTCTACTCCAATGCTAAATTTAAGCCTAAACTTCTTATATCGGCTCAAGATTATTATAAACTATATCCACCAATCCACCTACCTCAAGATCAACTCCTCAGTCCTTATTCAGTTGAAGTCCTGAGTGAAAATTATTTGGAAGGAACCTTAAAACCATGTTGATTGGTAAAATTATCAAATATACATACATATCAACAAAATTGTTCATACAAACCTTACACCAAATTTTCAAATTATACGGGGAAAAAACAAAAAACACAAGCCAAGATATATATATATAGAGCAGCAGAACAGATTAATCTGTGTCCAGGAGTAGTTTTTACTTGTTACTTTCAATGTGAAAGCCAAAGTAGTTGAAAATATTCTCTAGTTGCCCTTTCTTATTAGTTTTCCCACCATTTCAAGGATGAATAGACAGGCCAACCACTATGAAGTAAAAGCCTCAATTTGTAGCTGTTGATAAAACGGATGGCTTAAACGCAGCTTGCTCGGCACAGCTGAGAACGTCGTTAGGTCCAGCCTCTTCACGGCCAACACCCAAAAGATCAAGGTAATACAGATAGTGAGAAATGATGTTGTTCATAGACTCATTGTCAGACCCCTGGCCACAGACTTGATCTCCATACAGCACATTAATGGTGGTACCAAAACCGGGAACACGCTTGGAGAGTGTGTCATTCTTGGTGGGTTTCCAGCTGCCAACAAAGACATCATGTGCCGAAGGTATGTGCTTGTCAGGAGGGGTCATCCATTTCCATATTGCAGCCTGGAAGGCCAGGGTAGCGTTTTGTTCTATGTATTCTGGATGGTTCAATAGATCCACCTTTAAGGCTTCCCCAGTTTTCCCATAGTTGTAGTTCCTGATTATGTGAAAGCGCCATCAAAGAAAATACTAGAACTTCCATCATAATTTGGAAAATAACCTAGGCTTTGCTCAAATATTTAGAATACCTTAAACACAATCTAACTCTAAAGCATAAAGAGATAGTATATTAAAAAGAACTGGTGTGTATGAAAAGGAATAAATCAAGAAAGAAATATATCCCCTGCAACGTTTCCTTACAAGACGCTTCTGTAATGGTTTCCACTTTCCACAAAAGTCATAATACATTATAATTGTTCCTTTGCTGGAGAATCAACAAAAGCATCGTTAGTGTGGGTTTGGTTATCAGTTTCCATTTGCAAAACCCACCTTTGCATTAATATTTCATTTTACAGAATTCCATTTTGAATCATCCAGACAAACATCATAAAAAATGGGCTTTGCAAAAGTCAGTTTGGACATTCAAAACTAGCAGCCAAACACACACTAAAAATGCCAATGTTTTACATACAAATTTCTTCGTCAAGGAACTATCATGCAAAATTTTGCCATTTTGCAGTATCAGCCCGCGAAAAACTCGGTTCATAATTTGGCAAAACTTAATCTGAAACAATCAATAATGAAAATTATTAAATAAATAAAGACAATAATACTTGCAAAAAAGCATACCAATAGATTGGCAGAGCACCACGGCCATAGTATGCCGCACCAGGAGTGCAGGGATAGGTTAGTTTGTAGTATTCATCGCAGTAGTACTGATCAGGACTCAACTCCTTGTTGTAGCATAATCCCCAGGCTAAGGGTCCTCCAGTGGCCACCCCATATCCACCTGAAATCATTTTTCGACCATAATTTTTCTCTGATACAGCGAAGAAAGCTTCACCAACCAAAGGTTTTAAATACATTTTAAACATCCCATAACAATTACCAGCTCCTAATCAACCTATTCAAATGATTGAATTTCCTGAACTTTTCATCATGTAATTAACTGATAAGGTCCAAAACACCCATGGCCATAGGCAGTTTTGTACATCACAATGTAATAATCCAACCAAACCTGTAATATAGTTTTATATACTTTCTTTGCTCTGGATCTGACTGGGACCAAGAAAGATCAAGCCATCACAAGTCCATCAAAAGTATTTCTCAGTACAACAGAAAAAGCAAGACTAGAGGCATTATAATACTTACAAGAGGTTTTGCTGCCAACATGACCAAGAAAAGCTGCAATCTCTTTCTGTCCATTGGTCTTTCCTCCGGTGGTACCAAATCCGAGAGGCTGGTACAATGCTGCGGCGGTGATGAAAGAACGATAGTCCCAGAAGCCAACGGCATGAGCCACCGGTGCATTTCGCTTAGTGAAGAGGTTCTCGAACTGGTAGCTCTGGAAGTAGTCAGAAATCGTCTCGTTACAGCAGAAAGAAGACCATCCTTTGCATTCCCACCCTTTGTCACACAACTTCTTGCCCTTCACTGTCTTCACCAGCGGCTTCACCGCAGACTGGCTGTTCACAACAATCGCCAGTATCGCTGAAATGCTCAACAGAAGAACCCATTTGGGATTCATCCTCCTTTGAAATTTTGTAGTCGGATCTTTTCTGGGCGGTCTGAATGGCGATTCAGAAGGAATTTGTAGGAGGAAGAGGGTATTTGTGATTTTATGAAGAGGCTTCTGGAGAATTTTGTGGAGCGAAAGTGATGGAAAGTGAATTGGTAACTGATTAGGAGGGATTGATTATCAGAGTTGGCGTAGGTAGAGCTTTCGCTTCCATTTTCATCCATCTTTGAGTGGAAGGAAAGAAAGACTCAGAGAGAGAGAGAGAGAGAGGGTTCTTCTTCTTCCCAAAGGAGGGAAATGCAGTTATGATGCCTAAATCCAAAATAATGAGTTCTTATTTCAGACGTTTACGCGCCTACGCCTTAGCAGACCTCAAATCTTATTTGAGCATCTTAAAAGAACTTTTTTCTACATCCGGTATAATAAAATATTTTATAAACTTTAAAATAAATTTTATGTGTGTTTAATACCTATATATATATATATATATTTTGCATCCATTACATGGATGTATTTTTTTCATGATATATCCAACACCTTAAACTAAATAAATTCTTGTTTGGCCATCATTCAATTCGGTGAGTTAAGCAAATTTCTTTCTTATTTGCTTTGGCATTCAATGAGTCATCATTGGTTGAAAAAGATTTGAATATATATGCCTTATCATCTAATTCTTTGATCATGCTCAGTGTTGAATGAATAGGATATTATCTTCTACAAACACTAAACTTTGAATAAGCAAGTTTATTCTCATACCTGTTGACTTTGTAAAATATAATAATGAAAAGGATCCAATCTTTTGTAATACAGCTCCTAATTCTTTTGATCCTCCTGCCAAGGGAATGAGTTTGGCAGTACAATTCATATTGGGCGTTGATTTGGGTAAACTTTTTGTGGAGCTGTTATACAGACAAGGAAACTGAAAAAAAAGGAAAAAAACAAACAAAAAACGATATTTATTACATGTACAAACAACTGGAGGTACATATAAAGACACATTATTACACAGTACTGTAGAAAAAGTAAAGACTGCTGACTGTCAACAATGTATCTTTATAGTTAGCCTTTAATCTTGTCGACAGTTTTATCTTTTGTACCGGCATTAGAATAGGGCCAGATCGTTGAACTAATTTTTTATTTTTCAAACAATTTCTTGCAATACGCCATCCAAACCCCAAAGATTGAATAACTAGAGTCAATCCTCCACATCATTTTTTCAACAATTAAGGTAGCACACTCCAATATGCCTTTCTAGAGTAAAAAATAATTACACACACATATTTACAATGCCATGGTTCTATAGCCAATCCACCCAAGCTTTAGTAAAGTGCACTAGGGTGGAAAAGGCATGTATGTGAATATTCAATTTAGGTAATTTACATATTTAGCCTCTACTCTCTCATTAGCTCGTCACATATCATGATGATGAAGTGGTTTGGAAGGGAAAAGGCATGTATGTGAATATTCAATTTAGGTAATTTACTTTTTTAGCCTCTGCTCTCTCATTAGCTCATCATGTATCATGACGAAGTGGCAGAGTGGATTCTTGGAGTGAATGATTCAACTTAGGCCACAAATTAGATCCGTTTTAAGCTTTATATTCAAATTAAGAATATCCCTTATAACATTCTAAAATTCTTGTTTCCGGTCTTGAATATCATGTTAATCAGATCAGTGCAGCCACCTTTTTTGTTGGGCTGGTTTCTTTTGACCAATTTGGTCTAGACAATAACATTAGTCTATTCTCTGGCCTTGTTTGGCTGGCCCAAATGTGAATATTAAATGGAACATTCATTCACAGTGAATTTGATAAATTAAACGACGGATCTAACATAATTGGCACTTTGCTGGATTCCTGAAATCTAGTTGGGGTTTTGATCCTTGTGTGGTTTGTATGAAGAGGGTCCCACTACCAACACTAAGGCCCCTTCAGGAATTCTACGAGGTAGGGAGATTAGTCACACTCACCGCTGCCAATAGTAGATACTCTAGGTCAACCGAAAATACTTTATTTTTTAAATCCTAAAAAACAATTTTTTTAATTTAATATTCTTAAAACAAATAATTTTAATTTACTTTGTAGAAGATTATTTAGCAGTAAAGTGGTTTTTTTATAACAAATACAAGTTAAGTGGTTCAAGTTCTTAGATGAGCGTGAGAGAGAGAGAGAGAAGAAATAAAACATGTAAAGAAATAAAATTAAATGAGCTATGTTATATAACATGAAGAAAGTTTTAATTTTATTGATCACCTTTTTATGATCCTTTATAATTTTACAAATGTAATTATGGAAAAAAATACCAATATAATATTTTGAAATTTGAAACTTCAGAGAGATGGGTTCGTCATTTATGTCAAAAATAAATTTTAAAATGTGTGTTTTTACAATTTTTCTCTTTACTTTTTTAAAAAAAGAAAAAGAAAACCTCAGCCGCTGAAGCTATACCGCCAACTGGGAATTTTGTGGCCAAGATGGCACCCCCTGGATCTCAAGAGATTAGCCCGCCAGATCATTTGCAACCAAAAAAATAAATTAAAGAATTATGTTTTAAATCATTTACTAATTACTACACTACGAATTGTATTTTCAACATCCTCTTCGAGTTTCACCTTTTTATCAACATCATTTACAATCATTTTTTGTTTTAATAATTTCACCGTTTCATCAAAGAGTTGATACCTAGCCATTATTTTATATATTATTTTGTATTATAATAACAATTAAGTTTGGCAGCTGAATTCTGACTAATAAATTTTAAAAAAAGGTATGGGTACCATATCGTAGTATAAGAATAAAGGGAAAATCAAACAAGCACAAGGGCGGCGACATGTGATTCAAATGACTCAAAGATGTGAATCTCATCCTTCAATCAACCCACAATCTCTCAAACTCACAAATCAATATCAATCCAACCATCTTCATTTTTATTTTTATTTTTATTTTTAAATAGGCAAAATCATTTTACAAGTACAACAGCCTGGCGTCTTTATTTTTTTATGGGTCAAGGTATTTTTATATGTGTCCCACACCCAAAAAAAAATTTAGTAAAAAATACTTTAAATCATTTACTAGAAAACACCTTCACCAGGATGCACTATAAGCCTTTATTTCTTGTGATATTACAACTCTCACCTGCTCTTTTCAATCTCTAATACTACCTCCACTTCTTCTTTTTCTTTTTTTCTTTTTTTTGCATGGAGTAAGAAAATTAACTTATGAACATTTTTAATAAATAGCTAACTTAATTATTAATAATAAATATGTGTCAATTTCTAAAATATCATTTTCAATCATGTACTGTATATTGTAACTATGTTTTAATGAAAACTCACTTATTATGTGCAATCAATTATAAATACTTGGGGATCACAAATTTAGGAAATAAAATTAATCGAGCTCTTCTGTTTGAAATCAAAATGAAGAAATTGCTTAACTCTTATATTTAGTATTATATTCAGTATTGGAGGGACATTATACTACTAATAATTTCATCAAAACTAAGGAGAAATTATTGGGTTATTATAATTATGTTCGAAAATAAAATAAAATTTAAATTTTCCCTATATTTAAATGAGAACTTTCATATCTGTATTATATTTTATCTTTAGAGTCATTCACTTAAAACAAGGATGATATTTGGAAACCTTGATTAATATCCATCAAATTAAATGGGTTATACTAAAATTTTTAGCCACCGGCAATGTCACACCAAAATCAAAGAGTGGTGCAACGTATGAAGTAAGAATGAGCCACGTCCCTAGCTATCAATTTTGTGCAGACGAGGGCCCCAATCTAAACACGTGTGACATGTTTCGGTTTTCCTAACCCTACACCAAAATACTTTCTCATACTTTTTATTATATTAATATTAGGACTACTGTTCTGAAGTCTGCGTTCTATAATTTTCTAAGGTTTAGGTTCTGCATTTTATGATTTTCTAAGGTCCTGGTTTTGCATTTTATCGACATGTAATTTATAAAGGGTAAAGATGCGGATTTGGGATTTGCTAATAAAGTATTTCCTTTAAATTTTAAAAGGGGAAAATCTACCTATAAATAATTAAAAATGGAGTAAATAGTACAATTCCGTTAATTTGATGTTTAATGACCGATAAACATGGTAAAGAGCATTTACATGTTATTTGTTTTAAAAATATATAGGTTAACAGAAATATAAAAGATGCAAAGACAATAATGAAACCTAAAAAGTGACAAAGTGAAAATCAAGTGTTTTGAGGGATAGGAGTTAAACAAAAGGGAAGTGGAAATTTAAAAGATTCACTGAGTGATTAAAAGTGACAAATTTAACCAAACACATATCTAAAACCTTTTAAGTTTCATTTTCAAATTCTTAACAAGTAGTACTATGGACATTCATAGAACCTCCAACTTGAGTTGTCATCAATCTAAAACGTTTCTTGGGACGCCACTATTTTTTTTTTTATCATAACAAGGTTGTCACAGAGGCATGCCGCTCTGTTTACATCTTCTTGTTAACAATAATGATATAACCAATTTTAATTATGTTATTTGTTCTTTTTTAATTGTTCATTGTTAGATTTGCCCTATTTTTAATTATTCATTGGGAGATTTGCACCTTCCAAAACTTATATGTGCAATGTGCTCCTCGAGAAAAACTTAGTTGTCAAATTTACATCTTAACCCATTTATAAATATTGATTATTTTAGTTTCATTTTGTCTTTTCATAAAAAAAAAATCTCACCCATCATCTATGAGTTCAACTGATGAAGAGGTGAGACATGCTACTATTTGGAGCGTGTTCAGTCTCAAGGGTTACCATTTTGTGGTTCTAGTAGCGACGTTTGGGAGGTATCTTCACAATGTCGGTAGGAGCAATGTCCCTCTTTGCCAGGGCGGTCCAACCCCTTCCTAAAATTTTATTAATCAGGAAAAAAACCTCAAAATCTATATTCTTATTCTTTCAAGTTAAAATATTATATGAAAAATTAAAATGAATTACTGACTTAATATTCCAATTTAAACTTGAAAGGTAATTAACCTTAATCTAGAATCTCATGTTGAAATAGTTATAACTAATAATCCATTATCGCAAATAATTCATCAATTAAATATATAATTAACGAAAACGCTAACACAGGAAATTATCCGGGAAAGTCTTTTCAATATAATTTATCTTTTCGATTGAATTTTCCATTGATCTATCAGTGTTGAAACTTTTCCATGGGCTTTTCAAAATAGTAGTGGTAATTAAAATAGATAATAAGTCAACATTAGGATTTGTTTTTTTGTTTCTAAAGTCAACATTGGGATTAGTATTTAGTATAAGGACTATATACAATGGATGACAAAGACACAACAAATATATTTCAATCATAGAAAGGCCTCTTCTATCGTATGAAGACCGCAACTCCGGCTTTCAAAACCTTTAACAGAAGTTCACTTTTCCTTTTTTAATACATCTTTCTAAATAAATTAAAAAAAAGTAATAAAAAAATTCATGAATCAAAGTATAAATATGCTAAACTGCTGTCCAAATTTTTAAAAACTAAATAAAACAAATATCACATAGTCATCCTAAATCTTGATAAATTGTTATTTGAAACTGAATAAACCAGACAAACTAAATAGCCATACACTAGTAGCATCATCATTGTTATTTTCATGCATCTTCATCACCATATATTAACATCACCAATTAATAGTTAGGTGAAGGGGCTACTTAAACACAAACAAGAGTAGTTGAGATAAAGATATTAAGATGGATGTATACGTGAAAAGTGGATTCTCTCTTCGACCTTTTACTTCTGTCTCCTCTTTGGCCTCCAAATGGTGACGTACGTTTTGGCATGAAAATGAAAGGGTCCCCCTCTTTTAAAGAAAAACACATTTAACAATCAATCGTATTTTTTCAGTGGCACCACCATCATAAAAATGTGATACTTGGTGTAAATTGTGAAGGTGATTTATTTTTTTTTGAAAAATAACATTTATTGTCTTTAAATATTTTTTTTTTGTCTGTGACATAAAATATTTTTCAATAGCACCTAATATCTAACAAATTGTATAAAATATTTTTTTAGTAGCACCCATATCTAACAAACCACATAAAATATTTTTTCAGTAGCAACCATTATCTGGCAAGCTGCACCATGGAGTATTTTTTCACTACCACAATATGTGTACATGAAAAAGTTAATTTAAGAAACTCACTATTACTGAAAATATTTTAAAGTAAAAAAACATCATAAGTTTATGGTGCTAGTTGCACTAGAAAAACATTTTACGGTTTTGGATATAAAAAAAATTATAATAGTGGGTGCCACTGAAGAAATACTTTTAAATCTTAAATGTGTTTTTTTTAAAAAAAAAAAAAGGAAAAGAAAAACTCTCTTCATTTTTAGCCCAAAACGTCACCGTTTGGGGACAAGGCAAGGAGATAATCCACTTTTTGTATATGTGACTATGTGGTCATATAATGACAGATACAATTTGTAATGAACTCATACTAACTAAAAGGGTTCAACAATCAAGAGGCACCTATTAAAAAAATAAAAAATTATTTGAGGTGATTTGGATATATATAAAGAAAATAATTGGATACACAAATGAGGAGGATAAATCAGATTTGTTAAAGCCTGATTAAATGGGACAAAACAAGATTGAAGAGAACGATCAATAAAATTATTAAACGACATCGATATCTTAGTCAATAATGTGTATAAAGTTTGGTTTTTGATTGAGGAGTGGTAGCAGCAGCAATATGAGTAGCAGTAATAACAGTAGTAGAATAAGGATATTAGTAGGAAGAAGGGAACTTGTATATTTCATTAATGTGTGTGATCCAAAGATGAAAGCTTGTTAAGTAATTATTGTAGTAGTTAGAGTGCTATTGTCAGTTGTCATCATTGAGAGAATTGAAAATCAATTATGACCGTTCTTTAATCCGTTTAACAGTTTAAGACATCCAAATTATTGAGAGAAATTAAGGTAACTAGACAAATAATTTTGAAGTATTGATATTATTTTTTATATACTAAATTAATTTATCTAACTTATGAACTAATATAAAATCAAATGATACAAAATATATATTATACTTAACTAATTTATTTAACTTTCTTAATTTTTTAAGTAAAATCATTTATATCTTACAATAACGACCAAAATATATCATTAGTTATCATCATCAATAGTAAATAAAGGTTATAGTAAATAATTGACTCAAATCTTCCACATTCACTGAATGAATAGAAACTTGATCCAAAGATAACTTCTTTCATGCTAATTATCATTAATTAACTTAATTTCTCTTGTTTGTCATATTAAAATTTACATCAATCGCATTTAAAGGCTTGTCATTTGCACTAAAATAATAAAACTATTTTGGAAGGGCTCACCGCCCAATATTAGAAATGGACTTCCTTCATATCATCGATATTTTGTGCGCTGTTTTGTTGGATAGTTACTAAGTAAAAGTTATTTTGGCTTCGGCTGTCTGCGCTGTATGATTCATATTAGCCATACTGTGTACTTATTTCTCTGCTGTCATGTTGTTTTGTTTGTTGCAGGGTTTTAACGTGTAACATTATTTGATATTTTAATGAAATTGTTTTTTAATAAAAAAAATTATTATTCATATCCTTTTTTTTTTCAATATTTGCATTTTTCATATCCATGAGGCATTCTTATTTATGTATTTATTTATGTCACAATCCTCAATGTAGCATCCCCCCCCATCGAATATTAATTTGAAAAAATGACAACAAGGTCCTAATGACCAAACATATTAATAAAAAAATTCCATTAATTTTGCCTCTAATTAAGAGGTCTCAATGTATTTTTAAGATAATAACTAGAAGATAAATAACCTACCTACCCCGATCAATAAAACATCATATATTAGAGGAGAGAGAAATCTGGGCCTTTTCACGCACCCAGCCATATAAATTTAAACAACTTACGAGGGTATAATGACAACTTCGTAAGTACTTTTTGATAATATGTAATGCATGTTATAATAAGTCCACCTGAATATTTTAACAACTTATGAGGCCGTGATGACAACTTTGTAAACACATTTTCACAATTTCGTAAGCATGTTTTGACAACTTGTAATACATGTTTGATAAGTCCATTTAGATATTTTAACAACTTATGAGGCTGTGATGACAACTTTGTAAGAACATTTTAACAACCTTGTAAGCATGCTTTAACAACTTGTAATACATGTTATGACAAGTCCACCTAGACATTTTAACAACTTATGAGGCCGTGATGACAACTTCGTAAGAATGTTTTAACAATACCGTAAGTATGTTTTGACAACTTGTAATGTATGTTATGACAAGTCCACCTGAAAATTTTAACAACTTATGATGCCGTGATGACAACTTCATAAGCACGTTTTGACAACTTGTAATACATGTTATGACAAGTCCACCTAAATATTTTAACAACTTATGAGGCCGTGATGACAATCACATGTACACGTTTTAACAACTTCGTAAACATGTTTTGACAACTTGTAATGCATGTTATGACAAGTCCACTTGAAAATTTTAACAACTTATGAGGCCATGGTGACAATCACATGTGCGCATTTTAACAACTTCGTAAACAAGTTTTGAAAATATCGTTTTCACGCTTTGAAGAAGAAATTGTCAAAACGTACTTACGAAGTTGTTAAAATGCGCACA